>CAUYRH010053096.1:0-61316 GCA_963574655.1 Perodicticus potto
TGTCTCAAGAATGGAAAAATAGGGTGGCACCTGAGGCTCAGCGAGTAGGGCGCCAGCCCCATATACCAAAGGTGGCTGGTTCAAACCCGGCCTGAGCCAAACAGCAAAGCAAAAAATTAGGCAGGCGTTGTGGCAGGTGCCGGTAGTCCCAGCTACTCAGGAGGCTGAGGCAAGGGAATCGCCTAAGCCCAGGAGTTGGAGGTTGCTGTGAGCTGTGTGACGCCACAGCACTCTACAGAGGGCGATAAAGTGAGACTCTGTCTCTACAAAAAAAAAAAAAAAGAATGGAAAAACAAACATCGTATGTCCTCACTATTAAATTGGAGCTAACTGATAAGCACACATGTGCACAGAGGGAAGGCAAACTCAGTGGAAATCAACTAGGTGGGAGGGAAGAAGAGGAGGGACAAAAACCTACCTAAGGGGTACTATGAACAATACTATTTGGGTGACAGGTGTACCTTTAACTGGGATTCAATCATTACGAAAGTGATGCATGTAACCTGAAACATTTGTACCCCTTAATATTTGAAAATTAAAAAAAAAATCCCTTCTTTTAAAAAGCCTAGTAACAGGGAATTCCTTTTCTAATTTCACTTACCTCTACCGGGGTGGAATAAAGGCCACTTTGACCACACAGAACTGGGACTCCGTTTTCCTTTCGTCTCCCGCCTCGGAGTAATGTTTCTCCTTTTGGGTCCATAACCTCTCAAACGTTATGTAGTCCTTTCCACTCCCTATTTAAATTAAGATGGCTTTATTTCACAGTGCAATCTCCAACCGGGAAGAAATCCACACATGGGCAATGGCAGATGGGGGTTTTAAAGGTTGGAAAGGTGAGGGCTGGGACATTCCTTTTCCTGGGTTGGACATCTCTCGGAAGGGTGGGGGTTGGCCCGTTTACCTTTACTGTGTGGGACATCTGGTTTGAAAGGGTAGGATGTTGATTCTTTTAGATGGTTCCACCCTGTTTGGACCAGGTTTGACTATAATTCCAGTCTTTTTAGTCTATTATAAGGAGGCAGTATGATGGGCATGGTATCTCTTTCCACTCCCAACTTGAACCTGTTTTATTGGCTGGGCTCAATGGCTCACGCCTGTAATCCTAGCACTCTGGGAGGCTGAGGCAGGGAGATCGCTTGAGCTCAGGAGTTGGAGACCAGCCTGAGCAAGAGTGAGACCCCATCTCTACTAAAAAAATAGAACAACTGAGAAGGCCATCCTTTTATGTAGAGAATTCCCTGTTGCTTCAGGGAAGTCAATCTTTTGTTCTATTCTCATCTTCAACAGACTGGATGAAGCCCATCCACATGATGGAAGGCAATCAGTTTTACTCAAAGGTTCCCCACTTACATGTTAAATCTCACCCTAAAACATCCTCACAGAAACATCTAGCATAATGTTTGACCACACATCTGTAGATTATGGTCCAGCCAATTTGACACCAATTTCTATCATGAAGGTAGATGTAAAAATCCTGATGAAATTTACCAAATTGAACCTACAATATATAAAAGGACCATGATCAACTGAAGTTTATCTGAATAGTAAAAGATTGGTTTAACATTTGAAAATCAATCAATATAAAAAAAAAAAAGGCCTAGTAACAAGTGGGAAGTGATTGATTGTGTTAAGTCCTTTCCTCACTTTCCTTCAAATATGACATTAAGTTTTGTCTTACGGAGGATGCTCTCTGAAACACTTGTGTCAACAAAAAGTATCAAAGTCAAGTCCTTGAGGAAGGTTTTTGCAGTCTTCCAAGGCTTTATCTGCTAATTGCTGGTGTTCATCACAGGTTTATAAATTTAGAAGCAACATATGTGATTAATATTAGGGAATGCTTAAATAACATTTGGAATTGTCATAAAAGAAACTGCTATCCCACATTAGTAATCCATGCATGTTTGCAAAATTTAAGTATAAAGTGTTATCGATATAAACAAAGCAAGATATAAAATTGCCTGTAAGGCATGGTTTCAATTATGTAAGATAGAATATGTATAAAAAGCACGAAATTGGCTCGGCGCCTGTGGCTCAAGCTGCTAAGGCGCCAGCCACATACACCTGAGCTGGTGGGTTCGAACCCAGCCCGGGCTGGCTAAACAACAATGAGGGCTGCAACCAAAAAATAGCCCGGTGTTGTGGCGGGTGCCTATAGTCCCAGAAACTTGGGAGGCTGAGGCAAGAGAATCGCTTGAGCCCAGGATTTGGAGAGTTGGAGGTTGCTGTGAGCTGAGATGCCACAGCACTCTTCCCAGGGCGACAGCTTGAGGCTCTGTCTCAAAAAAAAAAAAAAAAAAAAGTATGAAATAAATGATACCAAAATGTGAATGGAAGTTATCTCTGAATGGGAGCACCAACCATGATTATATTCTCTTTTTAAATTTTTCCTGTACTTCCTAAATGTTCTTCAATGAGCATATTTTATTCAGGGATAAAAACTGAAAAAAGTAAGAAAGTTAGTTCTGAGAAACTTGAAATTCTGGACAACATGCAACTCAAAAGAAGGAAAATATGGCCAAGTCTCTTCTTTTTCATAACCTGTTGCAAACATAAAATGAGATGATGAGATGATGACTGTCCCTTCCCCGGTGGTAAAAGTCCCCTCATTCTAAGGAGTCCCTGTTTCTTCCTGAGGAGCCCTACCTGCCCACCCTCCACTGGGAATAGTTCTCAGTTTTGTTCTTTTAAATTCTACACAGTTCTTCAGAGTGTTGAGTTACCTCCTCCTTATAATCAGAAGTTCAATACTACCAAATACAGGGGTTTTATTTGTTTTTACGTCACTTTTCCAATACCGCTAAATTATAAGAAGCCAAATTTTTATGGGTAGCCAATATATAATTTAGTTAAAGTCCTAATAAATGTATAATTTGGGTTTGAACTTTAGATTTTAGCAGCTGTTATTAATTCACACTGCAGATTCACACTTTTGAAAGATTTGATCTTGAGTTAATGGATTATAAGACTCTTCAAGGGAAAAACTATCATAATCATCGTTGTCACTCTTATCACCTGGCGCTTTGGGAGCCACATTGTACATGGGGTTGTAACAGTGCTCACTAATGCCTGGTTTTGCTCTGTTTCTAGACTATGCCAAGACATGATCTCTGTCACTTTAGAAGTGAAACAGTGTCAAGTCTACAAACTACCTTCTAATCGGGCTGAGCACCCGGGGAGCCCTATGTGGAATAGCGGGGCTGCCACCAGATGAAGCACTCAGAGCCCTGAATCACCACTTGGAAGGGAGGTTATGTGGGAGAACTGCTGAGCCTGCAGCAGATTTTGCTGGAACAATGAATACATTTTTACATATGAAACCACTGTGATAGCAGGATTTATTTATTCCTGCAGCACAGTCTATCCTAGTTCTGCAGGTATTCTTTAAAGTTGATTTGAATTTAATTGGAAGTTATTAATATTCCACTGTCACAATATCCTTGCTGGCATAACCAAAACCACTTGTGCCTTTGTTTTTGTACAAAATGCTTTGGTATTTGCTAAATTTGAGCAAGGGGAGAAGATAGCCTCTGTTGTGCTGGCTCCTCGATAGCAATGACCTAGAAGTTGCAGAGAGGACAGTAAATGGCTGTGCTTATGCTGAATCTCAACCCCATGTACTGGGCTGCAGAGGAATTTTCCAACCAATTTCCAACCTGTACTTACACCTCCGATAGTAGACTCCAGGCAGCATGTAGCACTCCATTAGGTATTCTTCAGGTATAAAGAAGTAAAGAACAAGGCTTGGTCCATTGTTTTCTGAAAGGAAAGTTGGTAATTAGGAGTTTTTAAAATGCTGATACCAATACAGGTTCAAGAACTGTATGAACATGGCTCTTCTGATGGGTAGACATGCATAATTCTTTCTGGCAGGAGTAGTCTTCTCTGTAAAAACTAGTCTTGGTTATTCAGTCCCATATTCTCAATACTGATCAAGATGTAAAAGATTGCATGTACTTGTGGACCTAAGCATATGACACATATGTATTTGAAAAGGGTTTTCTCTGGGATATTTGGTTTCCAAGGCTGTATGTAGATGTTTGACCCTTTTTACTGGAGTGGTAGATTGGTAAACCAATTGGCAATTAGGTGATTGGCTGAATTTAATGGTTGCTAATTAATTCATTACCAATTAATCCAGACAAAATGATCAAATCACTTGATAATTTCAGGCTTAGTAGCAATAAAGAGTCTATTACTTCTTTAAAAACATGGTGCATGAAAGCACCCCACGTTCAGTAACTAAACTGTGTACAATTATATATTTCAGCGTCTGTCTCCAGCTGCCTTAGCATCTGTTCCATCTCCCTGCCTTCTTTTCCCCTCATCTCTTCAAGTTGTTTGGGTAGAGGTAAGTCTCAGCGATGCCAAATCCTGTATTCACTTTTAGAAACTGTGACAGCAGGAGCTTGCTGAATTTCACCTTCGGGGTGTCATAGATGTTTGCAGCTTCTCAGGTCTGTTCATCTCCTCGGCAGTGTCCTCACTTAGACTGCCTGCGAAGGCTCGAGAAAGTCAGCGTTTAATCTTAGCACAGGACCAAAGGGACGAAAGCTACTCCCTAACATTTTTTAAATAGCTAAATGATTCAAATTAGAACCTTCAAAGGTCCAGTCATATGAATAGGTGCTGCAGCATATTAATTTCAAATAGGACAAAAAAGTGCTTTAAAAAACAGCCTCCTGCAAAACAAGTCTGAAACAGGGCACAATCTGAAAGAGCCCAAGGCAGTGGGTTTTCGGAAACATTTCACGTGCTCTTTGTGGGCCAGGGTTCAAAATTCAGGTCTGAAGGAATTAAGAAAAAATGTCATGTGAAATGAAAATAGAAAAAAAGAAAGAAAAGTAAGCATTGAACATAAAGGTTGAGGATATGTGTCCTCCCCTGATAGAGTAGACGGATTCATTGTAGTAGCAATTACAATGGTTCACGGGGTACTGCCTTGTTAAAATGGCCTACCTGCGAAATTCTGTAGCCTGAATGGCCTCCTGGTGATTATCCACAAAAATTCTACTTCCAAACTGACAAATTGGTCAGGTACAGAAAATTGCCAGTTTGTTATTTATTCTCCATAAATAAGAGAGAAATTATTTATAAAAGGCAATTATGTATCAGACTACTGCCTTATAATTCTCAAATGTACAATATTAATAAACAAATCTAAGTATATAGATAATTTTTAAACTATGATCACCAAAGGGTGAGTTAATAAAGTCGGATTACAAGGGAGGACAATAAAGTTCTCAAACTCATACTAGAAAAAGTGCTACATACCTCACTGCGGAATATCACTATGGGCATCAGATAGCCAACGGGGCCCTTCAGAGGTGATCTTTTTCTCTGGGACACTTTACTCTCCAGGCCCCATGTAGATATTTGATCCTTTTTACTGGAGTGGTAGATTGGTAAACTAATGACTAACTGTTTACCAGGGTTTGTACCACTGGTAAGTACAAACATATAGGTATTCTACTTCTATAGTATACAAAGCACTTAATCTACTATCAAATATAAGAACACAACAATTGTTTTTTATTTTAGATTGATATGAGGATGCAAACGTTTAGGGGACATTGTTTTCATTTCCAAGGTAAAGTTCAAATTGTAATTGAGACCTTCACCCAGAGGGGATGCTGAACACCCTCAGATTGTGCATATTAGATGAGATCTGCCAATTGCCCTCCCTCCTCTGTCCTCCCCCTCCCATCTCTCCCCTCCTACTTGTTAGACTACACTTGTGTATTTTTGTGGGGGAGGCGCATATAGTTGTTTATATATTGGTTTCCATAATCATTATATACCTTGGAATAGTTACATGACTCCCAAAGAAGTAATCTTTAAAATATCGGTCCTCTGTATACCAAATAATTAGATCTTCCCTACTCATTTGTCTACTTAAGAACTCTAATTTCCATATCTGTTTAGAGTTTCCATTAGAAGTATGAGGGTCTATGGGTAGAGCTCTTGAGAGAATGACTGTTCTCATTTCCCCACTGTAGGAGACTGAGCACCAGGCTTATAGAAGTGGCCACCAGTTCTTGAGGGAGGCGCTGGGAGCAAGACAATATCCTTGGCAGAATGGAGATGTTTTGCAGCCCAAAGACAAGCTCTCAAGCAACTGCGTGCATTAATGAGATAAGATCAATCACTCGTCAGCAAGCAGGTGTTATATTATGGACATTTGTGGTGCAACAGGGTGGGAGTTGAGCTTTTGGGGAAAGAGCACGTAGCAACCATTAAGTTCATGGTCCTTGTGTGTGGACCCCTCAAACCTGTTGTATAATGCTTCGATAAAAGGCCATGGCAGAGGTTACTCAAGGTTCTCTCTGCACCTAGGGGAAGCCCACCTCTTGCAGGCTTATACCTTCAATCCGTGTCCCAGCGGTTTTTATTCACACAGTGATGGGGTGCCATCACGGGCACCAAAACCCTACACACTGATCTATTTAGCACAAACATTTTACAGATGGAGAAACTGAAACACCAAGAAATTGTCTCCGAAACATCCATGACAGCATACTGATGGCACAAATGGAAACTATTCTCAAGTACCTAACCAAATGTTAGGTCAAATGTGATATCAAATGTTTCTCCAGCCTTCTGCACTATAGGAGATACTACCTACTCTATGGGCTACATACAATCTTGCTTCTCAACACAAACTCCTGTTTCCTCCGAGTCTCCCGCACAATCCCCTTGTTTCTGTGACCACATGACTGAACAGGAGGATAGGCACTGAGCATAGCGCTTAGTGACATGAAACCCACCCAAATACAGCATAGTACAATATACACTACAATGGCTGAGCACCCAAACTCAAAGATCTTGAAGACTGGGTGCCCCAGATGAATTATAGGCAAATAATAATTTTATGAATACATAACTATTGACTGACACTTTTTTTCTGGTGATTGATACTGTGGTAAAAGGATTAGTTTAAATCTCAGTTATAAAAGCAGCTGAATAGGGAAGGCTATTTAGCAACAATTTGTAAATTCAGTAAATATTTTTTCCCATGGCCTACTCCTTCAGCCACTGGTAAATAGGAGACCCCCAAGGGATTGTAAACTTTCATTTCAGGATACTTTCAGCACTTACATCAGGAGTGGGCAAGAAGACTCTGCTGGATCATTTAAATGTGCTGTGATGTTCCAAGGCTACAGCACAGATAGCCACCTCCTTGCTCCACCCAAAACATGGTGGAACCCACTGCTGAACTTGGCTCTCCCGACACCCAGCACCAGGCCCAACCTGAAGCAGAGGGAAACAAAACGGTGTTGAAGGTCAGAATTCCAGGGAGGCTTACCCAGGCTTTCTGTTGAAAAAAATAAAAGTGTCTTCCAGGCTGGACTATCTCTTATCTGGAGGCTCTGGATAAGAAGCCACTTCCAAGCTCATTCGGGTTGTTTGCTCTCAAGTCCTTACTTCTTGGATCCCTCCTTCTTCAACCCAGCAGCAGAGCATCAGATCTTTCCCATGCTTGGATGTCTCTGATTTCTCCTCCTGCTACCAACTAGAGAAAACTTTCCACTTCTAAACCACTCATAAGATTTGATTTAGGCCCACCCAGACAATCCTCCTATCTTAAAGTCAACTGATTACTAACTTTTTGTCAGATAATATAACATATCACCAAACTATGATATATACCAGTCAGAGCAAAAGTCATGGGGCCATCCTAAAATTCTATCTACCACAGGTAGAAACATAAATTTGGCATTTGGAAATAACTTTGTTGAACTTAGAAAAATGTTGAGGCTAGAAATCTGGATTTGGGATCCATCACCTTTTAGGGGATAAACTCACAAAGTATAAATCCATGGGCAAATACAATATTGCTGGTTTGGCAGTGTCTTTTAGCAAAGAATCATAAGACACAAATAGCTAGAGAAATATTCTGCGTGTTTGATTTTTTTGACATTATCTCTAAGAGTAACATGGAGCCACTGTGATCTACCAATTAGTAAGCTCAATTCCAATTTCTTTAATTTACTCTAAAAGTTATAAAATGACTACATTAGCATTCCTTAATTTCAACCATTTCACATAAAAAAAAAATAACCTCTCTTTCAAAGGCTAGTGAAACTGTGTGTGAGAGTGCATACACTTAAAGGTTAATATGGACTCAAATTAGGCACAGAAAAACAGGAAAAACAAATGTTAAAAATGGCAGGCAAAAGACATAAACAGAAGATTATTATCCCTTTTACCATTATTCTTTAAAAAGGAGTGGGCTTCCCAGCATTAAACATATTCATTTACTAGTTCTCTAAAACTAGAAATTTATTTTTAGTCATTACATCTCTTTATTAGGATTCAGGTAGTTTCCTAGAAAGGAAGACAAGAATTTGATATGTGTTTGTATTGGGTTAGACAGCTCAGACTTTTATTTAGTCAGAAACAAAAAGACTTTTATGATTAAATTTTTCTCTGTGCTTGTAAGCTACATTAAAGAAAAATATATATCTTACATAGTCATTTTTCTTCTTCTCTTCCCTACCTTTTCCTCTTAGAAAATTTATCTTTGTACTCATCATTGCTCCACCCTCCTTTGCAAGTGGCTTTCTCAAGTTATCAACAGAAAAGAAAGATATTGAAGACTTGGTCAGAGAAATAAAGAAGTCTAAAAATACCCTTGTTGTTAAAAGACTAGGGATGTGAGAACTAAGACTTTGTTGGGTGTCTTTGCATGTGAACCCTGACCTGGTGTGAAAGCTGGGAAAAATTCATTGAAAATAAATAAATCAGGCTAGTTTAAGACATAATGTCTGAGAATGTCTAGGGAAAGCTTACATTAACTCAGGCTGAATAAACCAAGAAAATGCAGCCCCTCTCTGGCCTCTCCAGAAGGTTTTATTGATTTCCAACAAAGGTGAATATGCAAAAGATAGGGTTGAAAGAATCTTAAGTTCCCAGGAAGATCTGAGAGAGAGGCTGGGCAAGAGGTAGGGGGTTACTAACAGACAGCCTGCTGGTGGTGTATTTAGGAAGGTGGAGGGAGAAGCTAGTTCCATCCCTACAGGGGAAGTAAACCACGTTTCCTAATCTAACTATATATCAAAGGTTCAAAGAGTTTAATCCCTACTATCTGTTGACTCTCAAATGCATAGGCCTAGTTCAGTCTGTCTGGGCGGCTCTGGCTTCTTTTCTTCTTCCATGATTTTGACAAACCCCCAGAGATTGTCTGTCTGTTGACATTCCCCTATATATCCCAGGATTGCGGTAGAAATCCCCCTTTAGAAATCAACCTATCTGCCTCCCACGTCTCCCCCCATTTTTATTATTAAAATGGCCATTATTTAGAATGAGGAAAGGCATTAGAGAAAGGGGGAGAAAAGAGGAAGGAAAGAGGGACAGGTTGATTGGAGAAGTGTAGAGCAACTGTGGCTTTAGCAGTTGGTCTTCTGAAATAATTTGTAAGCAGTATTGATTACTGTAAGAAAGAATGGAAGACAATGTATCCAATGTACTCAGCCTTACTATGAAACCAAGTTATACCTTTCATATGAAAACTGTAACCCAATTGTAGTCCAAGAAGATAGGAAAAGGGGAGAAGGAGGGGAGGGGAGGGGGGAGAATGGGTGGAGGGAGGGTAATTAGTGGGACCACACCTATGGTGCATCTTACAAGGGTACATGTGAAATTTACTAAATGTAAAATACAAATGTCTTAACACAATAACTAAGAAAATTCCATGAAGGCTATGTTAACCAGTTTGATGAAAATATTTCAAATTGTATATAAAACCAGCACATTGTACCCCATGATTGCATTAATGTACACAGCTATGATTTAATTTAAAAAATCCACCAACATATTAAAAAAAGAATAACAATATTGTAGCAAAAGTAGTAAAAATTTAAATTCATAAATTGAGTTTAAAAAATTAGTTTTTTGGATTGAGTCAATCTGTTGCACAGCTTTAGATGTGTAAAGTTTTTGTTTTATGCTTTTTAGATTTTAATTATAATTATTTTTATTGTTCAGCAAGAGTATTTTATAATTGAGTTAAATTTTTAGCCAGGGGCTTTTGAAAAGCCTCTTGCTGGTGGTAAACATGAGTTAAGTTACATTTCTACAGGTAGAACGAGGAGTCAATCAAGTTTCGTGAGTTTAGAGGGTCAAATTTAAGTGTTTGATTTGTAACTAAGTTCTTTAAAAATTGAATGGACAGGGTCGGTGTCTGTGGCTCAAGCGGCTAAGGCACCAGCCGCATACACCTGAGCTGGCTGGTTTGAATCCAGCCTGGGCCTGCCAAACAACAACGGCTGCAACCAAAAAATAGCTAGGCATTATGGCAGGCAACTATGGTCCCAGCTACTTGGGAGGCAGAGACAGGAGAATTGCTTGAGCCCAGGAGTCGGAGGTTGCTGTGAGCTGTGATGCCACTGCACTCTACCCAGGGTAACAGCTTGAGGCTCTGCCTCAAAAAAAAAAAAAATTGAATGGAAGTAGCTTGAGAAGTTAGTGTAAATATGTAGGGCATAGAAGTGTATATTATTATTTTATCAGGCTTTTTGTTGTTGTTGTTGTTGTATTGTAGAGACAGAGTCTCACTTTATCACCCTCGGTAGAGTGCCGTAGCATCACACAGCTCACAGCAACCTCCAACTTTTGGGCCTAAATGATTCTCCTGCCTCAGCCTCCCAAGTAGCTGGGACTACAGGCACCCACCACAATGCCTGGCTATTTTTTTGTTGCAGTTTGGCTGGGGCCGGGTTTGAACCCGCCACCCTTGGTATATGGGGCGAACACCCTACCCACTTAGCCACAGGCGCCGCCCTATTTTATCAGTTTTGTCTTCAGCTGTTCACTGGTGGTAATTGTCAGGGCTTAAAATTTGGGAAGGGTAAAGTTGTTTGATTACACAAGGGAGAAAAGGGAAGTTATTTTTTATATGTCCTTTTTTAAAAGGAGTAATAAGGGTTGCTGGACTCTTATGAGTGGATTTGCTAGGCCAGGATTTCATTCTTTAGAAGTCTTATAATAAACATAAGGCATAGTGATTTTTTATGATTGGTTGGGCTTAAGAATTGAAAGTTTAGTAGATTTTTAACTTTTTAATACCCAATTATTTGGTGGACAAACTTTGTGTAAAAATTGGAGAGGAACAGTAAATTCAAGTTAAGTCTAAAGTTGGGTGATTTTGGCCAATTGTTTAAAGATAATTATAAGCATGTTGTGAAATTTTTTTCTTGACATTTTGTCTCTTTTTACTTACACACTCTAAAAGAATAGCTCAGGAAGTAGGGTGTGCCACGATATAGATCAAGGTCATCTGTTGGAAGTCTTGCCTGTTTTTGGTCTCAAACTCTTTACACCTTTGATATATAGTTAGATTAGGAAATGTGGTTTACTTCCCATATAGGGATGGAACTAACTTCTCCCTCCCCCTTTCTAAATATACCACTAGCTGGCTAATGGTTAGAAACTCCCTAACATTTACCCAGCCTTTTTTTCTATCCAATCTTTCTGAGGACTTAAGATTCTTTCAACCCTATATTTTGCATATATACCATTGTTGGAAATCAATAAAAATCTTCTGAAAAGGCCACAGATGGACTGCATTTTCTCGGTTTACTCAGCCTGAGTTAACATAAGTCTTTCCAGGCATTCTCAGACACTGTGTCTTAAACTGGCATAAGTTATCTACTTTCAACAAAGTTTTCCCAGATGCCTTTCTTTTTTTTTCCAGTGGTAAGACAGATGCCCCATTATTCTTAAGTCTTCTCTGTTCCATTTCACAAACCTCTCTGTTTCTATTGACAGTTTTCTTCTAACATGTTTATGGCTGCATGATTACAGTGCCTCCAATGTTAAAACAGTATCCCTTAATAATATATCCCTTTCTCTTAACATTTAAACAGTATCCCTCAATAATATGCCCCCTTAAGAATATAGCCCTTACTCTCTCCTAGAGCTACATATTTGTTTGCTGTGAAGGTTTGTATTTTAATTCTCAACATGTGGCTTTTGGGAGGTGATTAGCTCATGGGGCAGAATCTTCCTGAATGGGATTAGTGCCCTTATAAAAGAGGCCTCCAAAGTCCTCACCCTTCTTCCACATGAGGACACAGCAAGAAGGCACACTGTGTTAGCCAAGAAACAGGCCTTCACCACACACCTAATTTGCTGGTGCCTTGATATTAGACTTACCAATCTCCAGGACTATAAGAAATTAATTTTTGATTCGTAAGCTCCCTCCCCCAGCATATGGTGTTTAGTTACAGCGGCCTGAGTGGGCTATGATAATACTTATAAACAAGCTCTACAGCCCCAACCTCCCCTTTTCAAAACTCAGTCACCTTTGTGTTTACTATAATTTTACACCACAAAACTAACCTTGCCCAAGCTAATGGTGCTGTCTCATTGCGTCTGGGTGCTGCCTCTTACTGCACTTGACTTCTCCATGGTCTCCAACATGACTAACTGTTAATCTTCTACACGTGTATTAAGTACCTCTTACCCCTTTGAATTCTCTGCTCCAGATCACCTGTCATAGCCATTTCCTGGCTCTCTGCTTGAGTCTGCTCAATTTTCCCTCAGGCTTGGTCATGAAGTTTTATTTTTCTGCTCATCCCATGGCTGTGTGTGTTCTTTGGGATCTAGTCCCCTTTGTTATCTTCACCAGACTCTTCTCTCCTACAGCTTTATAGACACAAATCCAGATGGCTTTCTGTAACAATGTTACTAACTGCACAAACATTTTCAGAATATTGTAAAGAGATTTTAGCATAAATCTCTGATGAAATCGGGACCCAGTAATTTTAGCAATTACTTCCAACATATTTCTTGCCAATATTTCCACTCATTTTTAAGTTATTTTCTCTTTTGAACATTTTCTATGAGAGATGATTAACTTCCATATGTATGCCACCTTATGTACATGTTTTACAGACGTCTCCCTCCACACATGTCCTCCTCAGGTATCTCAAGATTCAAACCTGCCAGTTTCTATAATCTATAATGATCAGGCACTGTCAAATTAGGGTTGGAAGTGTGTAAGGTTTTCTTTTACTTGCATTAAATAGAATTGGTAATGATTCACTTTAAAAGTTAAATGTTGATAAAAGTTAAAAATCATATCCTAGCTCTACTTAAGTCTTATTTTCTTAATCCCTTAGTGTGTGAGAAAGGTAAGTGACTCCTGTGCTTCCATCTGAGTTAGAACCCATCTCAGGAAACTTGAACCAGAAAATAAACGCGAGGGTGCAGAGAACTCTGCTATTCTGTTAAGTGCCCTGGAGGGGAATGGCCCCTGGAACCACTTGCTCTAATACAGAAGAAACCAGGCCCAGAGGTCTCAAGACTTCTCCTTGAGGATTATATGGCAGAGCAAATATAGTCATCATGGCACACTGCACAGTAGCTACTCCACTTAACTCCGTAAGGAAAATAATACTGCAGATGGGAAAATAATACTACAGATGTCTGTTTTATCAAAAGCAGATCAATAGCAGGCTCTGTTTAACAGATGCATTAATTTCAGCAAGAAATTAAATCTGGCTTTCCTGATCCAGGGGCACATTGGGCTGCAGACCTGATCTGCTTGTTCTAGAAAGCCATGGTTTTGTGTCACAGCAGTGCAGTAGATGACACTGGTCACTGGAGAAGACTGAGAGGACTTATGTCCAGATGTTATGCTTTTCCACCAGGAAATTTCAGTTTCCTCTCTGTATTGACGGGGCTGGTGAGTGTGCCTGTCCCAGAGTGCCTTTGGGAGTTCACAGGTAGCCTGAGTGAGCAGGTACAGAGGGAAAAGGTGACCCCATGGGCAGCGGCATTGTGATGGCCCTGCAGGGCTTGAGGTGGCCTCACAAAGGGATATGTCCTTTAACCCCTGACCAGGTGGAGGTGCATATGCACTCCTGTGATTGAAGGTTTTTATGATAGATGATCTGATCTACTGCCTGAAAACTGTAGCTTGAGCACACTCCTCATCACATTTTAACAATGTTCTCACTTATCCCCAGTGGAGGTAATGATAGGACTGACCTCATGGGGTTGGGAAAGACTTAGAAATGATAACCCACAAGAAGATTTTAGCATGCTGCTTCTAAGGAACAATGGAATGAGTTGAATAATAAGATAGTATCACTGATGGTTGCAACAGAATAAAAAATTCTATCGTCACTATTATTATTATTATTATTACCCAGATAAAAAAGTAAACTAAGAATATCAGGAAAATTTGACGCCAAGAAGTAATCCAAGATACAAGAGTTTGTTTTAAAAATAAAATTCTAGTTTTACAAGATGAGCCAGGCTTGGGGAATTGTTACTCAAGATTCTATGCCAAGAGTCAGTGTAAAGGGCAAAATGGATCACCAGAACAGGGTCAAAGCCTAGTATGGTGGCTTAGGTCTGAAATCACAATGTTACATATGAACTTCGAAAAACATCCTGAATTGACAGCAGGATTGTGAATCTCCCAGTCTGTGCATGGACAGACAACAGGGCAGTGTCTGACACAGGGGCATGGGCAAGCAGCCTCTTGATGCACAAGCCCTGGCAGTAAACTCCACCTGCCCACAGCTTTCCAATCAATGCAGTGAGAATGAGGTTGAAGGTGAGAAAGCCTTCTGGGACTACACTCTGAAAATCATGAATGGTATGTCAATCAGGTGGATGAAAATATCTCCAATTGTATGTCAAGCCCACACACTATACCCCATGATTGAATTATTGTACACAGCCATGATTCAATAAAAAAAATAAATAAAAAAATAAAATTAATAGGAAGACTGAACATTGAAAATATAAGAAACAGTTGAAAATTTATGTTCACACAGAATCCTACACCTGTGTGGAGCAGCTTTATTCATAATTGCCAAAATATGGAAGAAACCTATACATTCATCAGTAGGTGAATGAATAATGGTGGTACATCCAGACAATGGGATATTATTTAGAATTTAAAAGAAATGAACTATTAAGCCATAAAATGGCACAAAGGAATCTTAAGTGTATATTACTAAGTTGAAAGAGTCTGAAAACTCAATATGCTGTGTGATTCCAGCGCTATCACACTTTGGAAAAGAGAAAACTCCAGAGATGAGTGTTTGTCAGGGTTGGGAGAGAGGGAGGAG
Source organism: Perodicticus potto (assembly GCA_963574655.1). Lineage (NCBI taxonomy): Eukaryota > Metazoa > Chordata > Mammalia > Primates > Lorisidae > Perodicticus > Perodicticus potto. The sequence goes on from CAUYRH010053096.1 coordinate 15,090, forward strand.
TGAATAGGTGGAGAAAGGGGACTTGAAGGGAGTGTTACAGTGTCATATACTCTGTATGACACTATAATAGTGGACACTTGTCATTATACATCTGTCCAAAACCTACAGATTGTACAACACCTAGAGTGTGCCATCATGTAAACTGTGGACTCCAGGTGATAATGATGTCCTTGTAGGCTCATCAGCAGTTGGAACGCACTGCTTGGGTTGCACAAGCTAACAGTAGGGAAGCATGTGTCAGGGCAGGGGGTACATGAGAAACCTGTATATCTTCTTCTCAGTTTTGCTAGGAACCTAAAACTTCTTTTTTAAAAATACATAAGGAGCTAGTGCATTGCCATAGGAGTAACACATACAGGGTTTGGAGCTTGTGTATTGCCGTAGGAGTCACGCATACAGGGTTTGCAGTTCAGGTCCTGCTCATGGTGCTCCAGGAGCTCCAAACCCTTCCTGCAACCCACTGCCATCATTCACCACTCCCATGTTCACTAACCTTCCTATAAGCTCAAGCCAAAGCTTCCTTTTTCTCCTGCTCACTTGTGCTCCTCTGCATCTGGGTAGAAGCCCTTGTCTTGATTTATTAGACCCAAGAGTTTCCTGCTGTGGAGTTTCTTTTCCCTTTTACATTAAGGTCTCAGATCAAATACCATCCCTTTGGGAAGCTTCTCTCTTACCTCTATCTAAAAGACCTTTCCCTTCTTCTCCTTGCCCTTGTCAGTAATGCTATGTTGGATGCTGTTTTATTTACCCACAGGCATATATGTCTGTTTAAAATTGTCTATTTATGTGCTTACCTGTGTATTTACTTTTCCCTGCCATGGGTATGTCTGCTCTCAGAAACCAGAAATTCTGTCCCATCCAACTGTGAAGCTCCAGAGTCTGCCGACAAGAGGCTCTGCACTGACTTGTTAAATGACTTATGATGTGCTAGGGAGGGCCTGTCTGCTGTTCAGCTACCTGTACAGATGACAGTATTTACTGAGTACTACATCTTAAAAGGGCAATCAATTTCCCTAGTTCATTTTAATCTAGGATGGCGCCAAGAGTGATACTTCCTTTCTTCTGTCAAACCTACCATAGAGAGGTTAAACCACCATCGTGCCAAAGACAATAGACACCGCTATAAAGAAATAATCTTATTTTTAAAGCAAAAATACTTTAAAGTTAGGTTGGGATACTTATTCTAAGTCCCATTCTAGCACAAATGACTTGGAAGAGGGACATTATAGAAAAAGAAAATCCCTCTAACTCTATCAAATACAACAAATTGTACAGAATCCTTTCAGTGTGTCTTGAATGCAGCATGGCTTTGAGTGGAATAAATTACAACTTTTTCAAGTGATAAAGGTCTTAATTCTAGCCCTTACACTTATCAGTTGGGTAACTTTGAAATGCTTTCTTATTTGATCTTCAATATAATTATTAAAATTGGGATGTTCACATGGCCTTGATGTAGATGGAAAATATTATGTGATTCAATGTATCAAATGCCTGGGACCATATCTGGCTTGGAGGTAATGGCCAATATAAAACAAATAGCAGTTATCTGATTTGTTCTTGCCTGACCTTAGGAGGTAGGCCATCAGGCATTATAACTGATGGAAATGTAAGGCAATATAGAGGTGCTCCATGTCAGAAAAGTATCATATCAAATTCCACATTCAAACCCCTGTCCTAAACCTTCTCCTCCAAAACATGTAGTATAATTCAACAAAACCTTTAAAAAGAATTGTGTGGAGAGGTGGAGCAAAATGGTAGACCAGAAGGATCATTTAAATAAGCTCTCCTAGAATGACTGGGGGAAAAGAGAGAATCCAGCCATACCTGGCATGCGGACCTTACCCAGAGTCATACTTCAGGGAGAACAGGGAAGAGGTGGTCAGCTAGATTTAGTATATGACACAGAGAGGTGGAAATCTGACAAATTAGGCAAGTGATAGTGAATAGCTGGGATCAGCTGGCTCCCCATGGAGGTCCAGATGGGAGGAAGCCTTTCCAGAGTTTTCAGTTGTTGAGGGAAGCTGCAAGTTGAGTGGAAAACTTGCAAGAGTGGGCAAACAGCATACAGCAACCAGATTTGAATGCCAATGGGCATAGATTTTTCCATAAGTTTGGTGGCTGGCAAGGCAGCCATACTGAGAAGGTCTCAGAGACCAGGGGGTTGCCATTGTGGGAAGGTCAGGAGAAGGTCTTAGTAGAGACCTAAAGCACGGTCATCTTAATTCCACCTACTGATATCAGAACTCCTCTCCTGGGACATGCTGAGGGACTCCTGTGTTCCATAAGAACTGAAGTCAGGGGGCACTGTGAAACCTACCCCTGAAGGATTTTTCTGAGCTTTAAAATCCCAAGCCAGCAGGGTCTGAATGCTGAGGAAACAATCAGGCAATCACTGAAGGCAACTAAGTTTGGAGTAAGGACCATGAAGATTGCTGGCTGAGCTCTCTGATATACAAGCACTGAGAAAATTCACCACAAGAAGACCAGCTCTACAGGAAATACTTAGATCTATTCTCAACACTGACCATCACCATGGGCCACCAGCAAAGTAAGCACCAAGAAGCTACAGGTTAAAACTTAGCTTCCACAATGGCACAAAGGATAAAACTACACACCAAACTTTCATAAAATAAGATGAGTAGAACTCCACCACACTTATCAATTCTCTCAACAAATGTCAATGGCCTGCATTTACCAATGAAGAGGCACAGGTTGGCTAATTGGATAAAACAAGCCATCCATATGCTGTCTCCAGGAGACACATCTAGCCTTAAATGACAAATCAAGACTCAAGGTTAAGGGATGGAAAACAGTATTTCAAGCAAATAGAAATTCGAAGAAAGGAGGGTTGCAATCCTATTTTCAGATGCAAGTAAATTTAAAGCAACTAAAATTTAAAAAACACAAAAATAGACACTTTATACAGGCCAAAGGAATAATACAACAAGAAGACATTACAATTTTAAATGTTTATGCACTCAACTTAAATGCTCCCAGATTTATGAAACAGATATTGATGGGTCTGAGCAATATGATATCCCATAACACTTAATTGTCAGGTACTTTAACACCCCTCTGAAAGAGCTCTAAACAGAAATGAAACAAAGATACAAAGGACTTAAGAGTGACCCTAGAACAAATGGGATTAATAGACATATACAGAAAATATCATCCCAAAGCTAAAGAATATACATTTTTTCTTGTAAGCCCATGGTATGTACTCCAAAATTGACCACATCCTGGAATACAAATCAGACTGTAGCAAAATTAAAAGAATAAAAATCATACCTTGTATCTTCTCAGACTACAAGGTAATAAAGGTGGAACTCAACTCCAACAAAAACCTTCATCCTCACACAAAGAGTTGGCAATTAAACAACCATATGCTGATTGATAGTTGGGTTCAGGAACAGATAAAAGAGGTTATTATTAAAGTCCTCAAACATAACAACAATGAACACACAAGTTACCAAAACCTGTGAGATACAGCAAAAGCAGTCTTATGACGAAAAATCATCACATTAAATGCTTGCATTCGAAAAACAGCAAAAGAACACATTAACAAACTTATAAACCATTTTATAGAATTTGAAGAAGAATAACAATCTAATCTGAAATCCAGCAGAAGAAAATGAACAACCAAAATTAAATGAGAGATGAATCAAATTGAAAACAAAAGAATTATTCAGAAAATTAATGAAACAAAAAGCTGGCTTTTCAAAAAAATAAATAAAATTGATAAACCTTTGACCAGATTGACTAGAAACAGAAAAATAAAATCTCTAATAACCTCAATAAGACATGATGAAAGGGACATAATGACAGATGCCATAGAGATACAAGAGATCATCTCAGAGTATTACAAGAAACTCCATGCCCAGAAATCTGACAATGTAAGGGAAATGGATCAATATTTGGAATCACAACCTCTCCCTAGATGTAATGGAGAAGAAATAGATCTCTTGAACTGACTGATTTCAAGAACTGAGATCCAAGAAACAATAAAAATCTCCCAAGAAAAAAAAACTCTGGTCCAGATGGTTTCACACCAGAAATTTATCAAACCTTCGAAGAAGAGCTTATACCCACACTGCAGAAATTGTTCCAAAAATTTGAGAAGGAATTTTCCCCAACATGTTCAATGAAGCAAACAGAATCCAGACACCAAAACCATAAAAAGACCTGACTAAAAAGGAGAATTTCAGAACAATTTCACTAATGACTATAGAGACAAAAATTCTCAATAAAATCCCAGGCAATAGATTATAGCTACACATGAAAAAAATCATTCATCATGATCAAGTAGGTTTCTTCCCAGGGATGCAAGGGTGGTTTAACATACCCAAGTCCAAAGATGTAATTGACCATATCAACAGAAGCAAAAACAAACACTGTATGATCTTCTCAATAGATGTAAAAGAAACATTTAATAAAATTCAGCATCCTTTTCTAATTAGAACACTTAATATTATAGGCATAGGTGGCAAATTGCTGAATCTGATTGAAGCCATCTACAACAAACTCACAGCTAATATTATACTAAATGGAGTAAAATTGAAAGCCTTTCCATTTAGAACTGAAACCAGACAAGGTTGTCCTCTATCACCACCACTATTCAACACAGTGCTGGAAGTTCTGGCAAATACAATCAGGCAAGAGAAGGAAACAAAGGTCATCCCAATGTATACAGAGGAGTCAAATTCTTGTTCTTTGCCAATGACATGATCATATACTTAGAGAACCCCAAAGACTCCACCACAAGACTCCTATATGCAAAAATATAGCAATGTCTCAGGATACAAAACCAATGTCCACAAATCAGTGATCAGTAGCCTTTGTATATAACAAAAACAGCCAAAATGAGAAGCTAATCAAGGATGTAATTCCCTTCACAGTAGCTTCAGTGAAAATGAAATACCTAGGAATGTACTTAATGAAAGAGGTACAAGAGTTTTATAAGGAGAATTATGAAACCCTAAGGAAGGAAACAGCAGTAGATATTAACAAATGCAAGAACATACCATGCTTGTGGCTGAGAAGAATCAACATTGTGAAAATGTCTATACTACCCAAAGTAATCTACAGATTCAATGCAATCTCCATTAAAATACCATCATCATACTTTCAAGATTTGGAAAAAATAATTCTTCATTTGTATAAAACCAGAAGAATTCCTGTATGTCTAAGGCAATTCTTAGTAATAAAAACAAAGCCAGGGTATCACCCTATCAGACTTTGGGCTACATTACAAGGCTATAGTGATCAAAACAGCATGGGACTGGCATGAAAATAGAGACATTGACATTTGGAACCAAATAGAAAACCATGAGATGAAACTAACATCTTGTAGCCACCTGATCTTTGGTAAACCAAATAAGATCCATACACTGGGGGAAAAAATTCCCTATCTAATAAATGGTGTTGGGAGAACTGGATAACCACATGTAAAGGACTGAAACTGGATCTGCACCTCTAATCACTTAGAAAAATTGATTCAAGTTGGATAAAAGATTTAAATCTAAGGCATGAAACAATAAAAATTCTTAAAGAAAGTGTTGGGAAAACACTTGAAGATATTGGCCCAGGGGTAGATATTATGAAGAAGACTTCAGTGGCAATTGCAACAACAACAAAAATAAATAATACTTAATTAAACTGAAAATCTTCTGTACAGCTAAGGAAACAAGAACCAGAGCAAATAGGCAACCCTCAGAATGGGCAAAGATATGTGCATATTATGAATTGGACAAAAACTTGATAACCAGGATATATAGAGAACTCAAATAATTCAACAAAAAAAAAAGACCCAACCATCCCATGTATTACTGGGCAAGGACATGAATAGAACCTTCTATAAAGAAGACAGGCAAATGGCTAACAAACAGGAAAAAATGCTCATTATCCCTAATCATCAGAGAAATGCAAAACACAACTACCCTGAGATATCACATAACCCCGGTGAGAATAGCTCACATCACAAAGTCTCAAAGCTGGATATGCTGGCGTGGATGTGGAAATAAGTGACTTTTACACTGCTGATGGGACTGCAAACTAATACAACCTTTTTTGGCAGGAAGTGTGGAGAATCCTCAAAGAACTAAATTTAGACCTCCCACTTGATCCTGCAATTCCATTACTAGGAATCTAGTAAAAAAGAAGAAAAAAAATCCTTTTACCATAAGAACATTTGCACTAGACTGTTTATCACAGCTCAATTTGCTATAGCCAAATGTTGAAACAGCCTAAATGCCCACCAACCCAGGAAAGGATTAAGAAGCTGTGGTTTATGTATACCATGGAATACTATTCAGCCATTGAAAAACATGGAAATTTTACATTTTTATTAACCTGGATGGAGGTGAAACACATTCTTCTTAGTAAAGCATCACAAGAATGGAGAAGCAAGAATCCAATGTACTTAATTCTCATATGAAGGCAGTAGATGAGCTAATACAAGATGGGGAAGGGGAATAAGCAAGTGGGAAGAGGGAAGGAGGGAGGGGGCTGGGGGTCACAGTGTTGGCACACCTCTTGGGGGCAGGGCACAATTATGAGAGGAACTTTTTTTAACAAATGCAATCAGGGCACCCTAGTTCTTTGTACCCTCAATGAATCTCAATCAATAAAAAAAAAATTGTGTGTACACATGGATGTGTGTGTGTGTGTGTGTGTGTATGTATATATATACATATGTATGTATGTATGTATGTCAGTGTTGTGAATAGTTTCTATTAAAAAAATACATAAATATATGCATAAGGTCCAGAGTGTAATAAAAAAAATTGCACAGGTAAACATGTATCCACTGCTCAGTTTAGAAAGAGATCATGGCCATGACCAAATGTTCCCATGGCAAATTCCCATTGCTATGCCCCTCCCTTTGCATTTCCGGGAGAGAGCCCTGTATTCTGAAATGTGTCTTTACAGTTAACTGGATTTTAGATACAGTTTTCTTACCTCTGTATTTAATATTGAAGTTGTATTGCTGCCTTATGTTATTTTTACCATTTAAATAAATGGCAATATGCTTTATGCATTTTTTTTTGGCTTGCTTTTTCCCACTCAATATTGGATGCTGAGATGCCAGCATGTTATCAAAAATGATAGCTCATTCTTTTTTATTGTTTTGTTATTCCAGTGTGAAAAAATAACAAGATGGATTTATCCGTTCTACAAATGATGTATTTTATAGTTTTTTATTTCCATCATGAGTTTTTTTCTTTTATAAACAGTATTGCCACAAGCTTTCTTGTATACATCTTCTAGTACAGCTGTGCAAAAATTTTTGAGGATATAAAACTGGCAAGTGTCAGGTTGTTTGTTCGATTTTCATTCAGCTATTCAGTTTTGAAAATCGCGTATGACATCATTGTATTATCACAAGCACTGTTCAGTCACTGAAGTTAGAATAATGATGGAAATATACAAAATCCCTTTCCCTATGGAATTTTTCCATGTGGAAAGTCAAATAATAAATAAAAACAAAACATAAAATATTCTGCTGGTCTAAATCCACCTGGTTATGATGCTGTGACAAACAATTCCTCCCAATCTAACTGGCTTAACATAATTAAAAATATTTTTTCTTAATCACATATGTGTTTTTTATGTTATATGTTAAATGTTATATGTTTCATGTTTTTCAAGAGCCAACAGGTGCTTTTTCCACAGTGTTGTTGCTCTCATTTTGGGACCCAAATGACTAAAGTGTCAAACTCTGGAATGTAGGCACTGAGAGGGAGGTAAAAGAGAAGAGCCAAAGTCATCCAAGCTCTCCAAATTTCTGCAAACAATAAACCTACAGCTGCTGCCACTGATGCCTCACTACCTAAAAGGAGTCACAGTGGCCATGCTTCAGCAAGGGAGCTCCCACCATGCCCCTGGAAGGAAGGATGATCAATATTGGCAAGCAGCTCTAGCAACTAGAGAATACAATTTATTGGATGATAATGATATGAGGAAAATGCAACTGGAAGAGGAATAGCATAAAAAAACAGAGTCAGAAGCAATGTCAGAGAGTGATTAGCCCTGTTCTAGAAAGGAAGTAGGAAAGTTCGCACTGGGAAGACAGCTTTGGAGTCAATAATCAAAGCAGGCAAGGGACTAAGTTGCTGCCTGGGATGCTTAGAGTGAATCCCACCCCCAGGAAAAAGAACAAAGCCTGGAACAGAAGCTTGAAGTGTGTGTTCTGGGACAGGGAGAAGAAGATAGAAATTAAGAGTTGAGTTCCTAGAATTAAGCTGGGGATAGATTTGGAAAGGACATGTGGAATTTGACATTCACTCCGACTAAAAGCTTTCAGTAGAGGCATTTGACCGTGTCTGTTTTGTTAATAGCAGTTATCACTTTGCTATGGTGAAACATATGCAATGATTGAGCATAATGGGTGTCAAAGCCAGAATGAGGGGGACTGACAGAAGATGAAGGTGATATAAGTGGGAAAGTGGAGACTTAGGGTAGTGAAAAGGGGCCAGATCTGGGAGGAGCCCAAGAGGGCTTCAAGATTTAAACCTGAGAAATTGAAAGAATGGAGTTGCCACATATCAAAATGGATATGCTCATTTTCCACCAAAATAGTGACAAAGTATTTCCTAAATCAGTTTTATCTTTTACTCCTCCCATCTTCAGGGCATGATAAAATCTTTTGTTCCAAATCTTTATGAACCATAACATTTGACATTTTACCTTTTTTTCTAAACTCATTATGAAATGTTATCCTGTTTTATTTTTCATTCATAATTCTTACAGGGTAAAGGAAATTGAGTAATTTTATTGAGTTATTTATTTGACAATTGAGGTTTTTCTCTGAAATGTTGATTCAATTCTTTTGCCCATTTTTTTTCCTATTGGGTTGCCCATTTTTCTTTGATTTTAAGAACATATTTTGTATACTCCCGTGGAATTGAAAACAGCTAATGTATTGCTTGTATATTTTCTTCTATGTTGTCTTTTATTAAGGGTTTATAAATTTGAATGTACTCAAATCCATCAATCCTCATTTAACTTATTAAAGTTTGTCTCCTATTGACATAAAACTTAGGTTACAATCACATTTTCTTATATTTTGAACTAAAGTTTTAAGATTTTCTGTTTCTGTTTAAGTCTTTATTGAACATCAGATTGATTTTTCTTCTTGTTATGGAATTATCCCAAGAACATTTATTGCCTAGCTCATCCCTTTTCCTGTTGTATTATTTATTGCTACCAATCAAAATTAAGGGGCTTAGAAGAACAAACATTTATCTCAAAATTTCTGGCTCAGTGTCTTTTACGAAACTGCAGTTAAAGTGCTGACTAACGTTACATGTGGCTGTTGTCAGAAAGCCCTGATTCCTCACCACTTGCCTCTCCAAAGGGCTGCTTGAGCATCCTTCCAGCATGGCAGCCAGCTTGCTCCAGGGAAATTCATCTGAGAGAAAACCACAAGAACACAGAAGTCTCTTTTATGATCCATCATGATTATGACCTGTTAGAAGCAAATCACTAAGTCTAGCCCACATTTAGTGGGAGAGGAAAATAGATTGTTTGTTTCACAAAGGGAGAAGTATCAAAATATTTATCAGATACACACAGAGGTTTGCAGTATCAATTCTGTCAGAATTCACTTGCTTTTTTCATGGGGCCCTCACTAGTTTCCCTGGCCTGTTTTCCCATGCCTGCACCAATCCCCACTGCTGTAATTACTGTGGATTTAGAGCAAATCCTCCCATACAGTAAAGCTAGATTCCTTCACGTCATCACTGCCCTTATTGTCAGCCTTCTTTTTCTTTTCTTCTTTTTTCCCTTTCTCCTCCTCCTCAGTCCCCTCCTTTCTTCTTTGTATTTTCTCCTCTTTTTCCTTAATCTTCTCCTTCTTCAGGTTTTCTTTATCCTTTGCTATTCTGAATACATTTTTTAATAATCTTAATCACTTTCATCAAGAAGTCTGTTATTATTTTTATTAAAATTGCATTGAATATAACCATAAATCTAGGTAAAACTACTTCATGGTATTGAGATTCCCTACTATGACTATGTTATGTACTTCACTTATTTAGGTCTATTTCAATGTCTTTAACATAACATTGCAAATCATTCTATAGATAATTCACATAACATTTAGATTTATTTTTAGCCAATAGGCTACCTATTATATGGATATATTAGGTGGCCACATTAAATATCTTTCCAATTTATCTAATTTATCTAATGTAATCCTTAAATTATCTGATCTTTTATTGCTGGTATACATAAATTAACTGATTTTTAAAAGAGCCATCTTACGTTTGGCCTACCAGTGAAGATATCTATTTAATTATAATGCTGTTATAGACTTTAAAAGTTTCTTATATTTATAAAAAATAATCTGTGAACATCAGAGTGTGCTTTCTTTTTTTCTCATTCTTGTAACTTTTAGTTATATTTTTTAAAAAATTATTACATCTCATATACTTCAAGTTTGACCATACTGCTTATTCAAGAAGGGGAACGTCAATCACACCATCATTTCCACTTGCTCCATGGGAGATGCTGCGGTATCTGAAAGTAAAGAATTGTAATTCATCTTAATTTAGCCACATATGGTAAGAATTATTAGCAGGAAGAATACACCTAGTTAAATTCAGTGGCAGGGATACTATAGTGATTTAATGTGGTGTAGAAACATTGAGTCTTATGCCTCAATAATGCCCTCCACTGGCTTGTAGAAGAGTAATTCTGCAATGAGAATGGATCAAGAAAAAAGAAAGATAAGTTTTATGAGCAGGAAAAGATAAAATGTGGAGTGTGTCCCTTAATCTGAAAACATGTCTGTTTAATCAATTCAGTTCCTCAATTTTTTCTCACTACCTGTTTTGATTTCCCACTCCAATTACTCTAAGACAATTTCTCTAAGAGTGATAAATAATGTGATATGCCTATTATTTTTTTGCTGTTATTTATTTTTGTACATAAGTAGCATGGATATAGCCAAGTAGGTCCAGCTGGTGGAACATTGACTACTGCAAACCCTTTATTATATTTTCTTGTTCTCATTTGTTATGGTTGCTTACATTTCCGCTGCAGAATTAGCAAAGCCTAGATTAGAATAGGTGTCAGTTCTAGCCAACACGCTTTTGTAGCACTCTCACTCTACACCCACCTAAACACACACATGGAACTCTGTGTTCAATTGAATCCTCTGGTCAGCCATCAGTGCTTTCTACACTAGTTGTTCCAGTGTGTGCAAATGGACTAACTCACTATTTGTTCCATATCTGCACTCTGTGGGCACATATATGCATGCCCACTTAATGCACCCCATTGTTAGATTTGACTAAGTATCTGCTTTAGCATTCCAATTCCCTTGTGAAGCAGCATATATGTAACCTACCTTAATTTTTCTTTTAAATTCCTATACAATTTAATTTACTTTGGATATATTTTTTCATATTATCTTCTCGGGCCCTGATCACAATGGCAAGCTGTAAGTTACTGACTTAAGCACATATAAATAAGAATGCACTGCACTGAGATTAGACGTTCTCTTTCTTCTCTCCTACTGAATGGTTATCTCTTAGCTCCATCCACTGTGCAGATTCACCACCTCCCCACCAGAGCTTCAACATGTGTGGGTCATACCTCTGCTGGCTGATTTCCAAAGATCTATGAAACCTCCCTTTACAAATTAATAAGGGGAAGCAAAGGGATAACTATGGTAAGACCAAACTCTGTGAAGGTATAGCTAAAAATAATGACAATAATCAGCCACTGGCCCCTGTTTCCTTTCTTACAATTGCTGCTCAGGAGTCATGTAGTAGAGGGTGATAAAAATTCTTGACTTGCCCCCTAGATAACATAATCCTTGTGAAACCTAAGCTAGTTTTTGAGATATCTTCCAGGCCTTGCATTCCACTGGAACAGCTGACCCACCCAGACCAGTGGCCCATAATGAGGAACTGTCTCAATTGGTATTACTACCCCACCAAAGAAGACTCAGCTAAGAGGTCGATTTCTACACCCCTATGGTTCCACCCTAAACTCAACCAGTTAGCAGACTCAATTGCCTAGTCTTTTGCTCTCCAAAATACTATTTCTCACAAATTTTTGGAAAGATGGATTTGAGAGATTCCTCCCATCTTCCTGCCTGGTGCCTGCTATATTAAACCCTTTCTTTGAAGTAAACCCTGCTATCCCAGCATATTGCCTTCCTCTTGAGTGCCAGGCAATGAACCTGGTTGGGAAAGGACAGCAGCAGGAGCCTCAATTCAGAAACTGTCATGCGTGGAACGTAAAAATAAATAACATTTAAAGCTGTAGGAACTCCCCCTAAAACACTTGAAGCCTTGAGAAAGATGTGACTGTATCTGAGACACATCTCAGATTTTAGGTTGACTTGCTTTCTGTATCTGAGTGTATCTGAGTCACCTCTCAAATTTTACGTTGACTTGCTTCTGATTTTTCTTGTCCCGTACAATGACTAGAGAGAACTAAGCAATGTCATGGACAGAATCCCCCTGCCTTCTTAATTATGTGTCAAAAGGTGGGAAGCTGCAGCAACAAACCAGGTCCAGTAGAGTTAATGGCAGAGATTTATTTAGAGCATCTGGAAGCAGGTGGGATACCACCACAAGTGGAAGATGGTGACAGAACTGAGTTAAGGGATTGGGCCTCTTGTAACGCAGTACAGGGTGTGGTGCAAGTGCAGCTGAGGAGGTGGCCGAAGAGTCAGTCATAGCTCTGAAATTCAGGGTGTAATGCAAGAAATCAACAGGTCACCTGCTAGAGGCCTTGTAAAAGGTTGGAGGGTTGTCTGCTGGAAATCTTCTGTAACCTGGAAGGACTGCTTTAACAGAACCAGAAAAGCAAGGAGAGTTCTATTCTTTGCTCAATCAATGTCCAGACCCACTGGAGTCAGAGGAAAACCAACACATCTTATAAATTAACTTCCCCTTCATTGTCCTGCTTCACTTAGACCACATGACAAAAAATTATTAGTGTTACATCTTTATAAAAAATTAACATTAAAGATTCCTTCCCCCCCAAAATCACTACCTACAACCCATCAAATTGCTGTAACTATGCACCATGCTGTATGAATAAGGTAAACCCTGCTAAAATCTCCTCTGTCCCTGTCTATCTAAATAAAAATTTATTTTCCCTACTTCAGAATACTGACTCCATTCCTGTGGAGTTGGTGTTTTCTGGTTGTTGATGCTCATACTTTGTGCTTGAATAAACTCTCTTTGTATTAGATTCTGACTCTTTTGATTATTTCAGCTTTACATAAGTAAGCAAGCTTCTTTTTGTCTCACTTAGGAAGAATTATAGCATCCAACTGGCTGGTAGTAAGGTGAGGCAGCTCTTTGGAGAGCTCTACCATCGGCTCTGCAAACAAAGAGCTACTTGCTAATGTGTGAGCCACACTCTCCACAAGGCTTCCCTTGTCCGAGATGTTGAATGGACCATCTTCCGTGTATCAATAAAGCTTCACTGAGCTTCACTGTCCCTATGTACATATTTCTCTGAGCTGATAGACATTTCCAATCTCAGAATTACCCAACATTTTTACATTTTTCTCAGAGAGAAACAGTCTCCCCTAACACCGGGAGCATAGTAGTGATTGTCTTTTAATAGGGTTATTCGATTACAATAGCTGCATCAGGTGATACCTGATGGTAGGTTTACTAAAGACCCAATCTGTATGCATTCTACTTGTAGACCCTTTCCAAACACTGGATGATTGAATATTTCCATCCCACCTACACTGCCTTCTTGGCAGATCTTTGTATATATGGATTGTTGTTTCTGTACAGGACTTAATGTAAATTTGCATTTCATCTTTGTGTCTTAGTGAGTGGAGTAGGACTTCTATGGGATGCTGTGATTTCACCCAGATCCAAACAAGCTTAGGAATCTACTGGATTGCTCTTTAGAGGTGAATTGATGAGATAATAATATATTTCTTACAGTTGGATGGATGCCCCTCGTCATTTTGTCTCATGAGATTTTCAAACTTTCTCAGACTAGACTGGTCGTTGAGTTTTGTCTGGGTTTATTGTCCCAGGGTATGTGATTGAATATAGTTTTTAAATCTATGTGTGCCTTTTTTTTCCTCCAAGGAGGCAATTGTAATGATAAACCCATGAAATGCAACAGCTCATGCTTAGTAGCTGCCAGGACTAAACCTTACCACATCCTCCAACATTGCACTGGTACACACAAATACCCCCAGAGACCATTCTACACAAATGCCAATTATGTTTGTCAGGTTCCAAAAAGGAATTAACTGAGCCTATTTTGGATCTCAATTACCCTTAGGTCATCATACATCTTGTTTAGTCATTATGATACTGCTCACATGGCTGAAGTAGTCACCATGTACCCAGCACTGCATCATCAATATTTAAATGTCAGTCTCAAGGATTCCTCTACTTTGGCCCCAACCAAAAACGTTCGATAAAGATAGAATTAGAGAAAAGAAATTCTCTCAATTCAACCATTTACTTCATCAGAGAATTGGTTCTTTGTTCCCAACTTGGAATTCTACATTGGTTAGTTCTTCTACAGAAAATGGTTGGGCAATTCCAACAGTCCCCGTGGACTGGGCAAAGGGCTGACTTGGTAATCACCCATGTTAACCAGCACTCTAGAAATAGAGCTCCACATTGTTAATCCCAGTGATGTTTTCAGGAAACACTGAAGCATCTACACTGTGGGTTGTTTTCTAATTTATAGTTGAACCATGGCCTTATTGCCTTTGACCTTACCTTTGTACCCTCCAGATTTTACATTCTGTCATTTAGATAGCTGTCTTTACCCCTGTACTTGATCCTGAAATCTGCCAAAGTTTTGCTTACTATAATTGAATCTAATACAAAGGATTGTAACTGACTTTGGATCCCCCAAAAATGCGCAGGTAAGCAGATTCCAGATCTTCAGCCAAATATTTTATGATTCCATGGATGAAAGTGAGGGAGAACATTCTGATCCTTCTTCAAATATCCTCTTTTCTAGATTATGATGGCCAAAAGTGGATATGAATTCATCCAAATTGGGTTATATGGTGTAAACTTGCCAAAAACTTTGAGGTACAAGTATCATGTCCAGTGTTTCAGCCTCCTCACCTTCATGCCTCACCGTCAGTAATGACTATCACTTCTGCAGCAGAAATCTCATTCATTTCCTTGATTTCTTCATTCTTTCTGCAGTAAAATACACATTATCTTAAACATTATATTAAATGTTCCTGTGCCTCTTAACCCTTTTAAACATATGATGTAGTGGCATTAAGTACATTCACAGTGTTGTGTAACCAACCATTGCCACTATTTCCAGAAGTTCTTACCTCTGTTCTACTTTCTGTCTCCTTGAATTTTTCTCTTCTAGAAATCTCATTTAAGTGAAACTAGAGAATCATACTTTTTCATTCATCTTTCAGAAGTCATAAAAATCACTGCACTTTGGCTATTTTTTTCTCCTTTTCATGTATTTACCATTATTGCTGACTTTCTTTTGCATAGCACAAAGCTACTCACATCATTTAGCCCTGTGAACAGCAACTGAGTTTTCAGATCACTTACTAGCTCCTGATTGCTTTCAGAGAACAAAGTTATATAAGATACTCTGAATTGGGGATGGTCCCCATATCACAGCATCTATTCTCACCTGTGTCAATGGAATTATGTTGGGTTTGTCTCACAGGTAATTGGGTTTATTCTGCTAACATCCCTACTGTTCCAGAAGGAGGATTCTGTCTGTTGGTCTTGTTGGGCGGGGGGAGCACTCCCCCGTTGAATATGTCTGATAAACTCCTCCCTATTAGTTGCCATGGCATTTAGAAGAATTTGCGTCAAATTGGAATTCTGTTAAAAACCAGCCCATCCTTTCCGCTCACTAGTTTATACAATTGACTGTTGCTTATTCTGAGAAGCCATTTTGGCATGAATGCATCAGGTTTTTCCTGATATTTCTCAGAATATGTCCCTCTCATCTCCTTTCCCAAATAACCTCTGCATTCTGTACTAATCTAGACATGATGCCAGATACTTCTGCAGTTATTTGGATGATTCTGGTTGCAAGTTACTTCGTGAGTGAATATTACATCTGCTGCTATAGACAGAAAATCATGACTATGCTTTTCAGGGATGGAAAAAATTGGTCTTGCTTCTTTCACGTCTGTTCTCCTCCTTTAGGTATTATTTCCAACAAATTTCATCCTTTAAATTTAGTTTTTGACCATGCTAACATCATTTAGTATTTATTAATAAGAACTTTGCTTGCAATTCCTTTTCTGTCTACAGAAATAGATCTTTCAACCTCTATCTCTCCAAAATTTCATAGGTAATCAATTATCCTCCATAACTGACCCTGAGCTTATGCATCACCTTTTACCAAGGTTGCCTATAGGAGATACTCCAAGCACCAGATTCTCACCACAGTTTCCTCTCTTGCATGCGCTTTTAGCCAAAAAGTGTCATTGCTTTGTCAATGGAAAAAAAAGCTTTACTCTATAAAATAATTGTAAAAAGTTTATTGTGAGCCAAATTTAAGAACCACGACCCAAAACCACACCCAAGAAGCCTTGAGCAAGTGGACTCAAGGTGGTGGGGTTACAGTTTGGCTTATACATTTCTAGGGGACAGGAATTACAGGTAAAATCATAAATCAATACATGGAAGGTGTACATTGCTTTGGCCTGAAAAGATGGGACGTCTCCAAGTGGGGGCTTAGAGATTATGGGTGAGTTTAAATTTTCTTTAGTTGACAATTGGCTAAAAGAGTTAAGCTCTGTCTAATAGTCCAAGAGTTACAGAAAAGGAATGCTAAGATTAGGGTCTATTAGTCAGAGACAAAGTTCCACTGGACACATATGCTGGCATCCAAGTGGTTTGTTGTGCATATTGAGGACCTGGAGGTAGGTCTCGCATAGCCTTATGCGTGTTAAGAAGTCACAAAGGACATCTCTAAAAAGGGAGGGGGACAGGACAAAGCATGGATGATCTCCTATTTCATCATTAGCAACTCAGATTTAGGGTGTGATCCCTTGGCCAAGAAGGGGTCCACTTAGTCAGCTGCCTTGGGGGAAGCCTTAAGATTTTATTTTAGTTCATAGCTTCTAATTTGTGGAAACAATATGGAATACAATCCCACCACAGACACTAGTCTGTGTCTCTACAAATTAAATGTTGAAATGAACTCACAGACATTGTAGATCTTTCCCAACAACAAACATTGTATGATTTGAAGATTATAAGCAAAATGCAGTCTTAGGCAAAACCTTCCTTTTTGGGCAAGATCAAAATATTTCTCTTTCCTGAACTGTATCTTAGTCTGGCTTTAGAATAAAATACAAGAGCTCACAAAGTCTGTACTACATGTCACAGCATCTAAAGCCCTTTAGATTTGAGGCTCAATGTTTTTATACTTGGCTACTCACAGAGATAAAGAGATTAGATAATAAACTTCTGTTCGCAGACTTATGTTTCTTGCATAAATTTATATACTAAAATTTTGTAAATTCAAGGTTTAGTTAACATCAATACATCTTTTTGTTATCAGGAGTATGCTGATGAAAGTAATTTTTAGACTAAAAAGCCCTGGTCAGTAATTTATCTGCTAGTGAAATAATGCTATCACATTCACAAGGACGTTTGTTCTGGGTCAGCATTTCCTTGGTTGATTCAAGAAGATAAGTGAATTACAGACCTACCAATTTACAAACTGTTAATTACAATTTGTATGGGATTATAGAGTTCTAACTCTTCTGTATTAGGCCCTGTACTAGTAGTGCAATGTCTATGCCATACAGTATGCATGTTCCATTTAGTAGATAATTCCCAGCCAGCTTCTAACTTGGTTGACCCAACTAACACTAACATGAGAAATAATATATCTGATTTCTTAGTGTCCACAAGCTCAGCAGCAAATGAGTATTGCCACTCATTCTAACGTTCACCATTCTGATGGTCTGTCTGACATCCTTATTTTATTTTTAATTTCCATCATGATTAAGGAGGTGCTTGTATGTTTGTTTACCCTTTTGGTATTCTCACCTCTCCCATTTTTTGAACTGCATGTTGAAGTCTGCTGCCTGTTTTTCTGTCAGGATACACGTCATTTAATCATTTGTATGAAGTATTTAATTTTATGTTCTTGATAAAAGCTCATTTTTGTTATATATAAGGCTATTATCTTTCAATAATCCATGTTTAATCTGTTACTCTCAAAGTTTCTATTAAAGAAGCTCAGGCAATTTCACCCCAGCATACAACTCCTTTGTATAAAGAACATATTGAATTGAAAAACTCCCAGAAATTAACAAGCCCTTGGAAGAGAATTCCCTCTAGCTGCATAAATCAAAATAGCAATGGACTTCCTTTCCTCTCCCTGTCATCTCAATATATTGAAGGAAAGAGGATCAAGAATACAACCAAACCTGGCCCAGATTATTTAAATACACAAACCGTCTCTCGGGTTAATTTACAAGTCCATCTTTCTGCCCCATCCATTCATCCTCCCTAGCACCATTTGTTCCCCCAGCAGAATAACCTGCACTCCTCATGGCCCCTCCCCTCTGAAAGGACAGGTGTAAAAACATATGAACATCATGGGGAAGCTGGTTAAAGACTCTGTGGTTTTCCCCTGTGCATAGTAAGTAAACCATTCTCTTATCAATCTGCCTTAATGATGAGTTATTCTTTTGGGGAACTTTTGGGGGAAAGAGCAAGTTTCCCATCACCCCTACAAATTAATAAACATAAATTTCTGATTTCAATGTGCTACAATTTACCAGTAATTTAATATGCAGGGTTTTTTTTTTCCTGCTTTAAAACAATTTGTCTGTTCCAGGATCAAGACATTCTCCTAAGTGATCTTCCAGAAATATTATTAGTTAAAAACTAATAATTAGGCTCGTTGCCTATGGCTCAACTGGCTAAGGCACCAGTCACGTACACCTGAGCTGGTGGGTTCGAATCCAGCCTGGCCTGCCAAACAACAATGACGGCTGCAACCAAAAAATGGCCGGGCGTTGTGGCGGGCGCCTGTAGTCCCAGCTACTTGGGAGGCAGAGGCAGAAGACTCGCTTGACCCCAGGAATTCGAGGTTGCTGTGAGCTGTGATGCCATAGCACTCTATCCAGGGAGACAGCTTGAGGCTCTGTCTCACAAAAAAAAAAAAAAAAAACCCAAAAAACTAATATTTAGACTTATCCTTTTCATGTAATTAATTTGTGTATATGATATAAAATAGGGGTCAAGGTTAAATTATTTTTTCATATTATTATCCATTGACCAATACCCATTTATTTTTTTATTTTATTTTATTTTATTTTTTTGAGACAGAGCCTCAAGCTGTCATCCTGGATAGAGTGCCATGGCATCACAGCTCACAGCAACCTCCAATTCCTGGGCTCAAGCAAGTCTCCTGCCTCCACCTCCCAAGTAGCTGGGACTACAGGCGCCCGCCTCAACGCCCGGCCATTTTTTGGTTGCAGCCGTCATTGTTGTTTGGTGGGTCGGGCTGGATTTGAACCCGCCAGCTCAAGTGTACATGGCTGGCCCCTTAGCCCGTTGAGCCACAGGCACTGAGCCAGCAATAGCCATTTATTAAACAATCTTTTTTTCTTTTGTCTACGCTCCAGGGTCATTAATTAATGACATGAATGACATTAATAAAAATGTCCACTGGGTGGATGTGTTTCTGAAATCTATGGTTCTATTGGTTTATTTGCTACTATGGGCCAATGTGACAATGTGCTGATTAACACTACCTTATAATGCATCTTGATATTAAAGAGTGTAGGTAGGTACTTGAACACCATTCTTCTATATGCATTTAGCAATCTTTGTGTTTTTCCATTTTCATATGTTTTCCTTCTTTTCTTTTTTTTTTTGAGGCAGAGTCTTACTTTGTCACCCTCAGTAGAGTGCCATGGTGTCATAGCTCACAGCAACCTCAAGCTCTTGGGCTCAAATGATTCTCTTGCCCCAGCCTCCTGAGTACTGAGACTACAGGCACTCGTCATAATGACCAGCTATTTTTAGAGAGAGGGTTTCAGTCTTGCTCAGGCTGGTCTCAAACCTGTGAGCTCAGGCAATCCACCCACCTCAGCCTCCCTGAGTGCTGGAATTACAGGCGTGAGCCATTGCACCCAGCCTCCATTTTCATATGATTTTAGAATCAGCAGCTTATTTCCCACCACACAAATAAAAGCTGATTAGCTTTTCATTAGGATTTATTTGAAAATATAAATTATTAAGAAATAATTGATATTTCTATAATATTGGTCTTCTAGATTATGAAAATTATATGCTTTTCAATTTAAGGTGTTAGGTATAATAATAACATAAATAGTCATACATAATAATTATAGTATTTAAGTAATATATTATATATAATATATGTTGATGTAATACAAAGAATACATTAAACATTCATATTGATATAATATATAATAACATACATTTTAGTGTATATATGATAATATGGAAATACTTTCATAGAATAAAATCATGTAAAATATATAAAATAATGATGTTATATCTTTTTCTGCATAGAAATATCTTATTTGGGGGGATTTTTTGGTAGGTGAGTGATGTTTCTTAATGTAATTTTAAGTGCTAGATCATAAGTCATTTTGTAATTGCTAATATCTTTAATAAGATCATATCTAATGACATTACAAATGTCATTTAGGAGAATAAATGACAATAGTAATGTCTATTTATTCTCATAGTTTGTTCAGAAATAACTAAAGAGGTTTCTTCATGTTGTTTGAATAAATTGTATAATGTTTTTATTTCTTCACTTAAAATTCTTATAAATTTGATTTCATTTTTTGTCTTATATGATAGCCTAAGACCGCCAGTAAAATGTTTAATTCAGGTGGCTATAATAAGTTTTCTGGTCTCATTTCTGGTATCAAGGAACAAGCTACCCATATTTTACTATAACTATGGTTACTCAAAGTTTTCTTCTGTGTAGTTATCCCTCCACACAGATTTCCGAGATTCCTACCCCTGGTGCACTCATGTGTATGAGGGGGAGCAAAGCCCGTGAAGATGTTGTGTTTTCTCTATGTCTCTTGCCTCTAACACACAGACACCATCTTTATCCATTTCTACTACTGTCTCTCTTTCCATTCACACCCAACCCTCTGATTTCAACCCCACAATCAGGGCTCACAGGAGCCTTCCCTTTTGCATAATCCGTAAATTCTTTCTTTGACAGTGAGACATCCATCTCTCATCATCTTCAATATATTTATTTATTTATTCAATTCTAGCATGCACATCAAGCAAGTCAAAATTACCAGCCTATACCTTTTTAAGAAATAAATGTATGGATCAGAGTACAATATTTCTACATATATTTTTTTGATTTTTGACTCAGAGTATCCAAGCCATGATCCTGTTTGGCAAAGTTCGTCAGGTTAGCTCCCTCTTCTTACTCTAGTTAATCCTTTCATTTACATTTATTTTTCTGTTATTCCTATTTTTATTTGTCAGTATGATTCCTCATGGCTTGAGTATTGTTATAAAACCACAATTGAGGGCCAAATGCTAAAACCAGAGTGAAAATGATTTAGAGACACACTATCCAATGAGGCAATGAACCATCTAAATATAACTGTGTTTATGAGGATAGAATAAATAGTTTCAAATCCAGAGATTTATTTGAAAGAAAGAGCATTGCATTAAAGAATAAATAGAGCAGATGTTCAATATTTCACATGTGAACTTTGGTACTTTAGAGATTCCTGTACAAAGCATTTGTTTCTATAATGTAGTTGCTAACCACATACAATTCAGAACATCATTGACAAACACTGCACCAGAGATGCTTGTTTAGAAACCCTGGATGGCCCTGCATATGCAAGGTAATCTTCTTTAACCTACAGATAAGGCTAACAAGGCAGTAATTATATCATGTGTTATTTGAACATGATCGTAAAATGAAGGAAAATTCTTCTTCTCAGTTTTGAGTCTGACAAACACAGCTAACTCCAAATGACACAAAACTACATCACATTGTCAGCAAATGTATCTTGGACTTTGAATATTCTATATGCATATCTTCAAATGACATGGATATATTGACAAGAAAATGTTATGGAGCTTGTGTCAAAATGTAGATCGATGTAAGAATTCTTTCATTGAGAAAGTCTCACCAATCACCACGAAGAGATCTGGACTGCATAGTGACATAGTAAAATTTGTAAATTTTATGAATTATAATACCTTGAGTTTTAGATTATCATCATTTGATGATACAGAAAACCATTTAAACCAATGTTATTCATTTCTGAGGCATGATCATTATCATTTGCAAAAATTCTGTCAAGAATGTTTGAATGTGTGGCCCATTGGTATTCTTATAAGATAAGAAACAAGTGTTAATAAGTAGATGAGGTGGTAAGATATTATCTGATACCTTTGACACTTTAAATTTTATGAATGTATCCATAGCAGGAAAGAATTAAATATATTTTTTTTCAATGGAAGATAAGATCAAAGAGAAAAATCAAAAACCTCTGAAGAACAGAGGAATTTCTATGGAATGCTGTGAAATGGTCTATAATTTAACAAAAATTTTGAATTAGGGCAGCGCCTGTGGCTCAAAGGAGTAGGGCGCTGGCCCCATATGCTGGAGGTGACAGGTTCAAACCCAGCCCCTGCCAAAAACTGCAAAAAATAAAAAATAAAAATTTTGAATTAAGTAAGTGATGATCTAAGTCGCATACCTATTGGAAGTTGTCCATAAATATTCTGAATCTGATAGAATTTTTTGAGAATTATTTCCCATCGAAAGAAGATCAATGGATAGGAATTTATGGATGCAGAACTTACGTCATCAGAAGATAATTTAAACTTATGTATCATTTTATGTCACAATTAATTTGAACTAGCTGCTGAGATATTAAAAATAAATTCAAGATTTTAGTATGTTTTGATTCATTGTGGATAAAAGTTAAAAGTAAAAGTCCTGGACTTTCAGAAATCACTTTAAATTTCATTTACTTTTCCATTCCTGTTAGCACATTTCTGAAAGACTACACCAAAGATATCTCCACCACATTTTAAAAAATAAAACATAAAAATATAAACATATATAAATTTGTGTTAAGACCCATATTGCTAATCCACCTACATAAGATTTTTTAATAAATAAGAACGAAGTTCATTGGTCATATTAAAAATTTTAAACACTAAAATATCAGTGTGTTAAAAATTTATATATACACACTAATATGGGAAATCAAATTTTCCATTATAATTTTTATTTAGTTACTGTTGAATAACAACCAAAAGTTATTAGTATATATATAGTTCTCTACACTGATCCCCAGGTTAGAATGGTGTGGCGAAAGCTCGAGGTAGTTGCCAAAATATTTGAAGAGAGCAAGACCAAGTAAAGTTTAAGAAGAAAGGTTTATTTTAACAGCTTGGATACCAAGCCTGGCCCCATCCTGGTGACCACAACCTTCCTAGTGACTGTAGCCATCCTGGAGTACACAGTGCTTGGGTTTTAGACACAACTTTTGATGGGTGTCAGTTGCTTCTTGGAAGTTTGCCAAGGTTCTAATCAGGCTGTTCCCAAAATAACCCAAATCAGTCTGACCAGATGTGTCTGTCCTTGTCAGAAAGTCCCTGGGATATTAATCAGTTTCCGAACACAACTTGCTCCCCATAACCAGCCACCTGCAAGGTCTTGATTAGCCCTGCTCCCGTAATAGCTCAGGTCAGCCTGCCCCAAGCCAGTGCTAAGTAGCCTGACATCCACTATCCACCCTGCTTATGTCTCAATAACTGCTAGACTTAACACCTGTAAATATACTTCCAAGGAGTAGATGTATTTTTTTAACTCTTTTTATTTCCTCACATTATATTTGGTTGAATTATGTTTAATTAAAAAAAAAGTTTATTTATTTATGGTAAATAAAATCAATAA
Organism: Perodicticus potto; assembly: GCA_963574655.1. Lineage (NCBI taxonomy): Eukaryota > Metazoa > Chordata > Mammalia > Primates > Lorisidae > Perodicticus > Perodicticus potto. Next base: position 39,000 of record CAUYRH010053096.1, read on the forward strand.
AATTTTAGTATACCAACTGTCAGAACCATAGTCTGCATGTTTTTAGTTTTTTTAATCCTCCTATATTATTCTAATAATTGCTTTTTATTATATTTTGCATATTATCAGTATATATGGGAAATAAAACAGGCAAATAAACAAAATTTAAAACAGCAAAAAGACAAAAAAAAAAAAAAAAAGCTGGGCAACTTGTTCTAGTAACTGTCCGCTGTATCTGCTGAACTGGTGTTCTGAATTCATCAAGGACAGAATTTGTTCTGGAAATGCTTGGCTTGGGGACGAGATGAATGACAGAGACCAACCAAGTAGGACAAAATAATTTACCATCAGGAATTGAGAAAGTCAGGTTTGATTCTTGCCTTTTTTTCTAAACTGTAGCTTCTCTGGAAAATGAGTTGATTAAAGATTTGTGTTGAATTCTCTTATTCTATAATATTTGTTTTATCCTCCAAATGGTGATATTGGAGCCAGTGATGTAGGAAAAGTATATTACCTTCATCTTTTACAGCAGAGACTGGACCTTAGCCTGTTTTTCTCTCTTTATTCATTTCATTAGTTTATTCAGCCATTTGACAATGCTGTATTGTTGTTTTAATATTAATGACAGAGATAAGTAGACTGTGTCACACCTAATATACAAAATCAATCCAGTTAAAAACCATAGAATGCAAATATCCCTCAATTATTATTTGCTTCTGGTGAAGAATGTACACTTCATTTTAATTTCTGCTTTCAAAAATGCTTTTAAGCTTGGTTGTGATTTATTTTATTGTGCGTTTTATATACTTCCAGGAATTGCATCTTCATCTGGCATTTGAAATGGTAACTGATAGGGGAAATCATTCAAGATAACAGGCTTCAGAAGGAAAATACACCCTGCTCTTGTTCTAGCCCCTTAAATCACGTTTTATCTAGCCTGTTAAGAACGTTAATTTACTTTGGAAAGAACAAAAGTGTTTGCTGCAAAGTGGATTTCTTTTTTCCAGGTAAGATAAATGTCAGGCCAGGGAACAGTGGTATTCCTATATTTTAATGTCTAAATAGAGAGATTTGAATCATTATAAAATGGTATTCATCTAGAAAATGATGCTCATAAGAAGAGGGCAAAGTAGAGTCATTCAATCATCAAATGACCTACCTTATGTAGGTCAGAAACTGATCTTGAAGTTAAGGATGCAACAATGAATAAAACAAAATTCCAGCCCTGGGCTTACACTTAACCCAAATAAAGATGTCTTTGCCTTGAGGAGCCAAGTACTCATTTACAACTCCTACCTCAGTAATTCACATTCTTCTACCTCAAGAGTAGGTGCTACATTCTCTGCTTGATTTCACACCCATGTGGAGGTGTGACTGCGATAAATTGAGCACAACTCACAGTCCCTCTCGCTCTCTTAATAATCCCACCAGGTGGGAACTGTTTCCTTTCTGTGGATCACTCCAATTCCAAGGAAATAAAATGATTTCATTTAGTCACATAACTCACAGCAAGGCACAGTAGTTCATGCCTGTAATCCTAGCACTCTGGGAGACTGAAACACAATGGTGGATTGCCTGAGGTCAGGAATTCAAGGTCAGCCTGAGCAAGGGCAAGACCCTGTCTCTTCTAAAAATAAAATAATAATAATAGTAATAATAATAATAATAATAATAATAATAATAAAATGCTAGCCAGGCATTGTGGAGAGTGCCTGTAGTCCAGCTACTTGGGAGCCTGAGGCTAGAGAATTGCTTGAGCCCAAGAGTTTGAGGTTGCTGTGAGCTATGATGATACCATGGCACTCTACCCAGGGTGACAAAGTGAGACTGTGTCTCAAAAAAAGAAAAAAAAAATTACATAGCTCATGACAGAGCTGAGGGTTTCACTTGGGTGCTGGAGTGATTTTGAAAAAGTCTGTGTTGGAACGAGTATTGTTTAAAATTTGTGGCTGAAATACCTACTGTTTACTTCTACCAAAAGCCCTAGAAGGTTCAATAGCTCCTGGGAAACTTTTGTAAATTGGCAGCTCTACAGCTTCTGAGCAATCCTTGGCTACAGTTCATTGTGTAGAATGGAGTCACGAATGTTGGAAAGATAGTGTGTGTAATCCTGGAGTGTTATTTTCTTGACATAAATTTTCCTTCTAATGTATATTTGTTAAATTTTTTTGTGGATCTCTTATTTATGAACATAGATATTCATCATTCCTATGACTTATTGAATAAATAGAACATAAGAGGAGGTTTGATTTTGTCACCAACATAAGTCTCAAGAAATTTTGTTAATTTAAACATGTTAGTTTTGTTAGCAAGTTTTCAATTCTTCTTTATTTTGGATGGTTTAAATATTTGAAATTCGTTTCTATTTTAGATTTACTAAGTAAACATTTATTTTGGTATTGAAAAATAAATTTCAAACGTGGATTCTTTTCCAAATGATGTTTCTTCTAAAGATTATGATACGAGATTCAAGACTTAGATTTTTACCTTAATTCTGTTTTCATTTACTTGTGAGATCCCAACCCAGACATTCATCTGAGACAATCAAATTTCTAAAACATCATCTTATTGAAGGCATATATGATCCTCTCTCTATGGAAATATATATATAAAACACAAATAGTTTATATACATGCACATTGCATATACACACACAACATACCATTACATAATTAATAGTAGCTATAGATTATTGTAATAGTAAATATTACATACTAATATAATATACTTATACTATTGTTAATAAATACAGTCATTTATCACATAATGATCTAATGGTCAATGGTGGACCCCGTATACACTTGCAATGGTTGTCCTATAAGATTATAATGCTGCATTTTTACTGCACATCATGTTTATATATTTCAGATGCACAAATACTATTGTGTTAATTTGCCTACAATTTTCAGTACAGTGTCATGCTTTACAGATTTGTATATTTTAGCAACATCCCATACTATTAGCCTAGGTGTGTAGTAGGCTGTACCGCCTAGGTTTGCATGAGTACACTCTATGATGTTCACATAATGATGAAGTTACTAATGATACATTTCTCACAATGTACGCCTATGGTTGCCATGCATGACTAACTTATTATTACTGGAAAATAGTGAAATCAACATTTTAATACTATAATTATTTACCACTGAAACAAAATTTTTGCAAAGAGCAACATCTGATTGATTCAAAAGTAACACTTACTGTAATCATGATAAAAATAGTAGATAATAGAAATGGGAAATGTAAAATATATTATGTTTTACTCTATCCATTGGAGTCTGAGGTATATGGAAAGCAGTTACACAATTATGCTAAATGAAGAATTATTTTAATTAAGTGCTTGTGTGAGGATGTATGGAGTTTTATATGGAGTTTCTTTGAAATCAACTAACAGATTTAACAACAAAGCCCAGAATGAAACGGTAATGAGAGCTGGGACATGTATCTCTCCCGTTCATGTCAGCATCCTGAGGCTAAAAGACACATGTGTGAAGCAAACCTTGTCAAGTTTCCCCAGCAAGCATTGACTTACGCCTTGTGATCTCCATAATGTACAGCCTTCCAAAGTTTTCAAGTCTTATCATTTAAGCTACTCAAGAACCTTCCATTAAAGGCAAAGCTGAGGCTTCCTCTGTTCTACCGTGGTTTTCCTCTACCTGGTTCTTGATGGGTATTTGCCAATCTCATAAAGAGAAACTACATACAATAGATGTGTGTGAAGGTAACATGTATACATGCAAATGCACTTTGTGATGAAGGCACCTGTGATCAATCAAACTGATGACTGGTTATTTTTCTTTTACATTTCATTCTGAGTTTTCTCATGATAAAAGATTCTCACTGGTTTAGTTTGACAAGTTGTGTGGTAGAGTTTAATGAACAAATGGAAGGAAGAAGATGAGAGACAAGGAAACCCTCAACCATGGAACAAGTTCTTTATGTGCCATGTGTTTAAGTCCTTTAACATTAGAATTATTTTATGAGGAAATTGTTAATACTAACATATTATGGATGAGAAAAGAAAGCTCTGAGTAGTTGGTTGTGTGAGGCGATACACAAGTGACCAATGCTGTGATATTCAAAAATATTACTGGTAAGCATCTGAAGTATTTATGCTCATATACTTCAATATGAAGTATTTATACTCATATATCTTCAATATATCACAGAGCTTCAAAGCAACTGCCATGTATTTGTAGCTATCCTCCCTAATTTAATTATTATTGATATTTACTATATAGTAAAGTGATCATTATATATCCAAGTATGTCATCTAGGAAAGGGACATACAAATAAAATAAGCAACAAAGAAAAACAAAACACACACATACCTAGTGAAGTCTAAACACAAAGATTGATTGTGCTGTGCTGCCATGAATATCCAGGCATCCCAGGGCTAACCTGGGGACACTCTGCATTGCTCTCTCTGTTTACCTCCTGCTCTTGTTGCTATGCTGAGACTAGAATTTTCGAGGCACTTGGTAAGTCATTAGCAATCATTTTTCTACAGACAAGCAAGATGACTGAGTGGAAGGGTATTCTAGGTATTCGGTCTAGATTAAGACTTGGATAAGAGACCTTTTATCTTTTCTAGTTGTGACGATCACACTTTAATTGTATTTGCAGCCTTTAGAACTTGTGTGCCAACAGAGTCAATAATAGGATCTTTAAATAGTCTCATGCAAGTAGATAGGATCTTGCTAATTTGCAGATACTCTTACATATGGGCCAGACTAGCTACACATATAAGAAATTCTCTTACCTAGGTCTTAAATCCCATATCTGGTATTTTACTTGCTTCATTGAAAGCAATGAAGCTTTCCTATTAATGACAACACAGCCTGCTGCACATCATTCTTTGTATTAAGTTTGCGATAACAAGATCCTGCTAACAAGCTTTTTGTCTTAAATCTTTATCCTCCACTATATATACAGATATACTTGAAAGCTTTATATGAAGACTCACAGCATTCTGCTTCTATTTGACTATTTCAGTATGCAGTAAATGTAAGGGACTGCTTGTGTCTGTCCCATGAATTTAGAGTTGAATGAATGAATGCAGACATCGTCTTCCCCCTTCAAGTTCGGGCATGCTTTTAATATCTAGCCCTTGAAAAATTCCTAAACATGCATTCACTGAATTGGGATTGGCTTTGAAACCAGTCCTCTTTATTCTCTGCTCAAGAAAAGATTAAACAGCACCTTTAAATTTACAAGTAGGGTTGGGGTTGAGACATTTCACCACCTTCTAAGTCATCACCCATATGACAATTTTCTTGTCTCTCACTGTCTTCTTGCACGTATGACATAGAGCTTATTCCTACTGAATTGCTGCAGAAGTAAATCTGCTCACTTTGTTTTCACTTTCATGATCTCTTCTCAGACTCTGTCCCAGTGTATTAATGATTGATCCAGAACTGACACTTCCAGGTCACTGCTGCTCTTGGTGTTCACATTTGCTAGAAGGCTGGAATGCAACAATGCCCTTCATCCTGAAGTGCCCTTTTCTCCCTGTTCCTTAACAAGCACTACTTTTGCTGTCATCTGTTTTGTCCTTTGGCTGAAAAGTTTCCTCTCTTTCAGGACCTGCTCTTATTGTTTGAATCTTAGTGTTTGTTATATCTCAATTGTCTCTTATTTCTGACCATTATGTGCAGCACTGACCATGCTCTTCTTCAACAAAGCAGAAGGAAGGTCTACAGCGACAGACGCCCACAGACTCGGAAGGGTTCTACCAGCATCCCATGGCCCGCACACTGTCAGGTGGTCTGAGAACGTCCAACCCACCTGGCTCTGCCGGACCAGCTCTGCTCCACAGGAGGGCTCTATCTTAGGGCTTGCATGGTGGCAAAAATTTGTGCAGCACAAAGTAGAACCTCTGTAAGCTGACCACCTGTTCGGTGGCGCCGGCCTGGCTCAAGCGCCGCCTCCTACCTGGCTGGGGGAGACATGCCACCTCTGCCCCCAGCTTCTCTCCCTGAAAGGTAGGGGGGAGCAGCTGAGCCTGGGAGATTCTTTCCCAGATAGGACAGAAGACTAAGGGAGGTGGCTAGGGGTGGGGAGTAGGAACCAAGTTGCTGGCTGGAAACTGTGTTCCAAGAACAGATAGCGAGGACCCCCTGGTGACCCTACAATAACCTGAGCCCATTTGGTACATTATCATGTACTTAAACTCACAAATTTTGACCCCCATGTGTTCTTCATTTCCTGGGGAAGAATTATACATGTTAAGAGGTTTGCTATGTAACCCCAAACTGTCAGTTACCCAAAGGAAGGAGGCAATGGCCAATCTGCCCCGGGAAAGGCGGGACAAACAAGGTAGCTTAGTTAGCCTATAAAAGATGGTGTGCCCGTGTGCTTGTGTGTGTGTGTATGTGTGTTCAGAGATGAGTTCTCTTCTCCTCTCACAAAAAGGGATTCGTCTTGCTTTCAGGATGTATTTTCCTTATGGTTTGTGTGCTTTGACCTGTAGTAAATGTATGTTGACGGTGATGTCCTTCTGTGTGTGATGGCTCCGTCATCCATTGGGCACCAGTCCTCATTCTTGACACTGAGAGCAAAGAACTGGGTTAGCTTAGTTAGCTTCGGTCCGAGGGCCTTCACACACTAGTCAACACACAGAGGTGGTCAACATAAGGAACGAGGCCTGCTGGACTGATAGGCACACATGTGCATGTCTGGTCTATGAAATTCAGGTCAACTTAGGGAGGTGGTCAGTGTAGGTACGGGGACAGCTATGGAGGCTCTGCTGTGTATGAATTTGTTGCTTTATTCTGCTTGCAAAATGGATGTGGAACTGCATTTATTAAGTTTTGGGCTAACACTATTGTCCTCCTGTTCATACACCAGCAGACTCAGCTGGAACCAAATCATACCAGGCTCGGGAAGGTCCATGGATTGCAGAGAGTTCTTGATTGGGAGAAGTAAATGTTCTGATGTAAACACAAAAAGATCTGTTATTTTCCCCGTGCAACACCCTCGCCCCCCCCAGGCAGTAAAACATGCCCCTAGAAGGAAGGAGTTCCAGATTTTATCATGTTTTCCCAATTAAGGACAGTTATAGCTGAGTACACAGCGTGTGGTCATGAGCCAAACAAAAGTACATCATTAAGTGCTCTAGTTAGATTGGGTACTTGCATGTTTGAATAATTTATAAATTTCTTAAGAGAGTTAGTTGTGAATAAATGTCTTCATGCTTCATTTTCTAAAGCCTTACTCTGTATTGTGAGACTGAGTGTTCTGTCTGCTCTTTCAGTAGGAGAGTGTCTGCAAATACTACTCTGCAGTGGGTGGTGAAAACCAGACAATAACAGTTGTAGTTTTCACTGGTGCTGAGAAAAAGGGAGTCTTGTTCACACACCAGATACATCTGGGTACATGTCTGGGCATCTGCACGGCCCCAAATGAGCCTGAGAGCCAGTGTACTTTTATATAGAGCTAATAAGAAAAAGACCATCTGTGTTTCCCTTTGCAGTTGAGTCTTTTGAGGCAAACTTAGAAGTAGAATCCTCAGATTTTCTTCATTGTGCTCCAAGACTGATTTAAATTTTAGCTATATTAGGACCTACAGACAAAATTTATACTTTTTCTCTTCTGGCAGGAGATTCTTCTGTGAGGGTAATTAACATAACTCTATTAGAAATTCTGGATACCAAAACCAAAAATGAAGGCTTTTCTACACTGGTTACCCAAAGGAGTAGCTTCCCCTAAATGGAGGCAGCCTCCTACCATCTGAGCAGAATGACAGTTACTGGAGTGACCAGTAACATGGTGACCCCTCTCCAGCATCTCCTGTCTGGTATGGCCAGTGGGGTCAGTGTGTATAGGTGACTTCAGGGGAACCAGAAACCTTTCCTTCTATTCATTTTTATTCCTCTGCTTTAGCACTTTGTTTTGTTGTAATTAGAAACTCAGAAAGTTAAGGTTCGCTCTCCGCTGGTGACAAACCAGGCGAGAGGATCACCTTGGGAGCTGTTGACAGCAGAGATCCTGCTAAGTAGAGCCTGCAGGTCTGAGGCTGAGCAGGGATGGGAGGCCGTGGGGAGAGCACCCGGCAGTGACACCCACGCCACCAGCACAGGCCCTGAGCCATCAACACCATCCTCCTCACAGGTCAGTTGTCAACCACACTGTGGAATTAAATGTAGAAATAATGAGTAATGGCAACAGAATAGAACTTCAGAGTATTCCTCTGCCTTACATGATGCCAGTTTAAGGAATAAGAATATCTAGAACACAAACAAGCAGAGAGGAAATAGAGACAATTCATCACAGAGCAAGTAAGGGTGGTATCTCCCGGCAGAGAATGTGTAGCCCCTGCTGCAGCCCATGCACTGGCAGGGAGGCACTTTCCCCAAGGCTTCTCCTGGGGTGCTGGTTCTGATGCACAAGTGGGGATGGGGACAGGGTCCCGGCTGGGTGAAGTGGGGGAGTGCGAGACCATCCCTTGCCCCTTGCTTCCAGTGTTGGACTCAGTTATGTCCTGGGACCGGCCCTCAAAATGCCAGATCCTAGAGCTGGGCACAGTGGCTTGGCTTCAGAAGCTGACACGGGAGGATCCCTTGAGCCCAGGAATTCAAGGCTACACTGAGTTAAGGTCACAACACCACACTCCAGCTTGGGTCCCGGATGGCAGAGCCTGGCCTCATTTTCTATCAAAGTGGAGGCTTTGGAGGAGCAATGCCTCAGAGCTTAGGGGATCACCAACCTTGACAGCTCCAGGGACCTTCACCATAAGCAGGGGTGGACAGGAGGACTGCTGAACCAGCCTGTGGTCCATGTGGTTAATTACCAGCATCAAGCTTTAACAGAAACAGTCTGAGACTCCCCTCCAGGCTATGGGCTTCCCCATAACCTGGAGGGGACTTGGGAGACTTGGGACCCATGTGTCACCCTAGGGAGAGCAGGTGGGTTTTTTCCTATTGTGTGCAATCTAATTGGAATACCTAGGTACATGTTCACCCACTGTGGTTAGTGAATCTTAAGGCTAAAACCACAACATGCTTCTTTTAAGATTTCTATTTTCCCTAGCCTAAGCTTATCTTTTATTTTATTGTATTTTTCTGGATTCTACTCGAAAATTGTATTAAAATGAAATCCTAGGGAAAAAAACAAACACTGAACCATTATCTGAATGTGCAATAGATCCGATTGCAATTTCTACTGAGACAGATAAATTTAAGTAAATCTTAACTTCAGCATAATCTTGAAGTTGTAAAGAGGAGAAGTTTGTGAAAGAGGATAAAATTGATTTTAGCAGACTGCACTTATACTGATATTCCTGACCTCTGTTTCCTCAGAAAAGCATCTTTGTCCCTTTCCGTTGCTTTGCCAGGAATCATTCTATTCATTGACTTTGTTTGGACTCCTGATACATATAAGGTACTTAGCTGTCATGATGGAGTAGGGCAAGGCTTGGTATGAAGGGTGGGGCTTATTGCAGCAGGCAGGACCACTTACCTGACTGAGGGAATGTAGGGAATGTTTACATATGGGAGGTCTGACAATTAAGTTGGTGAAATGACCACCATGTGCTTACATTGGCAGCACTATACAAACAACTCAGTAAGGTTCATAACCTTGGTATATCAATGTCTCATAGCTGTGTTGTGTTAATATGTGGCAGTGACTAGCTAAGTGGCATTAATTTTTGTTGTTGCATGTTTTCAGGTGCCATTGCAAGAACACCAGAGCTTAAATTAGACCAAAAAATAAACATTAAATTTCTTGTTAAACTTGGTAAAAGTGGAAGTGGAAGAGTGGAAGTGAAATCAGGGACATGTTAGTACATGCCCAAAGTCTATGGGCATAATTCTATGAAGAAAACAACAGTATATAAATGGATTAAACATTTTTCTAAGGAGAGATAAACTGGAAGTGTCTCTGATGAAGAGAGGTGAGGGCAGCTAGTAACAAGCAGAACTGACAAAAACATTGCAACAGTTCATCAAATTGTACATGAAAATCATCAGCTGATTGTGAGAAGCATAGCAAACCATGTAAATAAACATGGATAGAGAAACAGGAAAATCTGAAGTGAAAATCTTGGCCAATAACACATGGCTCTTAGATCAGGACAGTGCAACAGTGCACCAACTCACACGTCACTGTCTTTGAGGGAGCTATTAGCCAGTAAAGTGTGTGTATTGGAACACCCCCCACCCCCACCCCCCCACACACACACACCTGATCTGGCCCCTAATGACTTTTTTCTTTACCCAAAGGTAAAAAAAATATTGACAGGAAGACATTTTGATGGCATTGAAGACATCAAGGGTAAGACATCAGACCAGCTCGGATGGTCATGCCAGAACAAGAGTTCCAAGATTACAATTAGGGTTGGAATAGATGCTGACATCAGTGTGCAGCTTCCCAAGGGGAGTACTTCAAAGGTGACAGTAGTGATGTTTAGCAATGAGGTATGCAGGACTTTTTCTAGGATGAGTCATGAACTTCATTATCCAGCCTCATACTTGCCCCCATGAAGATGTACATTTTTTGGAGATCAGTAAAATTTTTTTTATTTTTTATTTTTACATATACATGTGTTTATTAGGTTTACACTTTTTGCCTTCACAGAATTTAAAAGGCTTAAAATTTAATAACATTAACAATGTTTAAGATAAGGACTAGAAACAAAAACCTCATAAAGAATGAATGAAGATGGCTCAGCGCCTGTGGCTCAGCGGACTAAGGCGCCAGCCACGTACACCTGAGCTGGCGGGTTCAAATCCAGCCCGGACCTGCCAAACAACAATGACGGCTGCAACCAAAAAATGGCTGGGCGTTGTGGTGGGTGCCTGTAGTCCCAGCTACTTGGAAGGCAGAGGCAGGAGACTCTCTTGAGCCCAGGAATTGGAGGTTGCTGTGAGCTGTGATGCCACGGCACTCTATCCAGGGTGACAGCTTGAGGCTCTGTCTCAAAAAAAAAAAAAAAAAAAAAGAATGAATGATGATAAATACATTCAGAAAAGAAAACTAACGATTACTGCATCGAAATATTAAGCAATATGAATAATAATAATGCAAAGAAAGTAATGTTCACATTGTCAAATAAGAGTATGCCTATTATAGAATGCTTTGACTCTGAGGCTCAGTAAAATATATGCTCTGGACCTGTCATTCCCACATCTGTTCCCCTCAGCTCTCATAAATAGATGAACTAGGAGCTCAGTGGAATTTTGGTTCCACTCTAGTTCTACTAGATAGAACCTATATTTATAGCTTTATACCACCTAAACACCATATTCTAGGAATTAAGCACAATAATGATCTCTGTGTTTCATTACTCAAGCCCACCTGTCATATCAACCATATCTGGGGTCCCAGTGAATAGAAAGTTATGCTTTTGCCATAGTAGCTAAGTCCACTGGACTTGAACACACAAATATGACTCACAGCCTTCCCTAATATTAGAGATATAATCTGAATTCTAGCTCATTGCCAAAGCAATTATCATATATTTATTCCTTTAGACAACAAGCAACTATTGACACTATTTTTTTTTTTTTTTTTTTTGCCTTGCCATTGTGCTATAGAGATAAAATGATGAAGGGAAGCCTTAAGCTTTTTTTCCTAGAAACTTGATCTTGAAGGAGATATCCAATAACATGGACAGTATTCTAATCCCAGCAGAGAGATCATAAGGCATCATAATGTAATACCTAATCACACATTTCATTCTTTATTTCATTCATTAAGACTAACAATTCGATGGCCTATTTTTTTGCCAGATGTTTTGTTGGCTCATTTCCCACTATTCTGTTCTATTTGCCAAGCTGATCCACTTAGAGAAATGTTTGATGATCAGGTTTAATGGAATGTTCTACTCCCAGTGTGTCAACTATCTTTGGCCAGTCCCTTCAGTCTTACCTACCTTAGTCTCTGCCCAATTTCGAGTGTATTGCTGTTTGTCTCAGCCAGTGGTAGTTCTCAGATGGAATCAGAGTGAAGAAAGGAGCAAATCTATGGAGCTATTCGCTGATGTCCTTCCCTGAGTATCGGCCTTGGATTCTATTCATTTATCCCTTCTTCTCTTTCTTTGATGGATATATGAAATTCAAATGAAACATTACTGTTTTCTTATGCCAAGTAAAAAAAGCCTAGGTGTTTTATAGTTAATAGTGAAAAAGAAAACAAATTTGGACGATAAAATTTTAAAAATCTTCATGAACTTTGGGAAGACAAAGATTCCTTAAGATAAAAACCATCGCCCATGTGAAAGAGATTGATGGATAGGACCATATTAAAATTATGTCTCTTGATTTAATAACGGACACAAATAAATGAGAAAAATCGAACCACAATATGGTAAGATAATTTGCAACAGGGTGGGGCCTATGGCTCAAGAAGTAGGGCACCAGCCCCATATACCAGAGGTGGTGGGTTCAAAACCAGCCCTGGCCAAAAACTGCAAAAAAAAAAAAAGGAATTTTCAACATATGGACCAGACAGAGCACCGAGATCCAGAAAATCCAGAAAACACAAATAATCTGTGATTACAACAAAAGCCAGACAATGTAATGAAAAAAGAGGCAAGAAAATGGTGGCACCTGTGGCTCAAGGGCTAAGGTGCTGAGCCCCATATACCATGTTCAAGCCCAGCCCTGGCCAAAATCTGCCCCCCCCAAAAAGCAAGAAAAGTGATGTTTTCTAAAGACAGATAGCCGCATATTCAATAAAGATAAATTTAAAACATCTGCTTCACTTCTTTTCTGATAAAAAATTTAAAATCAAGGTCATGATATGACACATACTAAGATGGCTGAAGAAGAAAACAATGGCAGCACTGTGTTACATCGGTTATTGGAACAATGAGAACCCAGAATAGTACTGATAAGATTTTAATCCACACCATTTTGGATAAGAGTTTGGTCATTTTCTCTAACTTTGACCCAGTAATTTCAACTATAAGTATTTTCCAAACTAAAATGATTGCATATATGCACCAAGAAAAATATACATAAATGTTCATAAAATTATTGTTCATATTAGAAAAATAAACTTTTGAATAACCCACCTACATCAATAGTGGAACATAAGACTGTGATAGATTCATTGATAGAATTACGAAGCAATGAAAACCAAGGAATTAGTGGTCTTCACCACATAGAGGCAGCTCACAAAGAATTTAGAGTTAAAGACATTGGACAAAAAATAATACACAATGACTTAGTCTAATTCTATAAACTTAGAAACAGAAAAGGTCAAGGTGTCAGCCATGATTCAGGGTCACCTTTGGTATACGCAGTGCATTTCTCACTGTGGTGGGTTTCATGGGGGTACACAGATAGTTATTTTCCCTTAATCATTGACTCACATATTTATATTTTGTAACCAATTTTATATGACTGCTGTTCCTCAAAACAATAAAAAGTTAAAAACACACATGAATCTCATACGGAAGATTTTACTTGGAGGAGGAACTGCACTTGGTCTTCAATGCAGTCCTGGTATAAAGAGGCAGAGAATAGAACGCTCCAGGGTTTCAAGAAACAAAAGCCACAGTGGCAATTTCTACACCAGCTGTAACAGATCCTCTGCCACCATTCAGGCTTCTGTCTCTACTAAAAAGAGAAAAATCAGTGGAATGTGGTGGCGTGCACCTGCAGTCCCAGCTACAGGGGAGGCTAAGGTGGGATCATCACTTGAACCCAGAAGTCTGAGGCTGCTTTGAGCTAAGCAGAGCCAGTGGCACTCTAGCCTGGGTAACAGAGTGAGACTTTCTGAATTTTGAGCCACTGAACTGGATGGGACCATAAAGTCCATCTTTCTTAAGGACCATCAAATTATTCAGTTTGCCTATAATAGAAATTCCACAAAATTATCTGGTCCTCCTTTCATTCTCTCTTGGAACTAGGAAGTCATACTTTCTAAAGTAATTTCTCTCTTTTGAAATATTCTCAGTCATTTTTTCTTTGACTTCTCAGTGTTTGTTCTTTATTCAGTGGCAGACCAAGCTCTTCCCTTGGTGTCCCCTGTCTATTGCCCTATGGTACACATCTCTTCTCTGTCTTTTGTCTTTAAAAACTTACAGGGCTTGATGTCTGTACCATTATAGATAAATCCATGTAGGTGGTTTGTTATTATGTAAAGTTTTGCATAAGTGACTTTTGAACACCTGTCCTCTTCCCAAAGGGATTGAAGGCTCGCTTTATATTATTTCTCTTCTGTTATCTACTTTACTCAGCATAAAGCTGACTATGCCGTAGACGCTCAGTAAAAGGAGTGTTAAGGATTTATCAGTGGAGAATTGTTCTTCTACTCCTGCCTCTTTCCCGTACTTACACTAACAAATTTCTACTGCAAGAGTAGATTAAACTAATTAAGTCAAATTAAATTTGACAAAGCATAGTCCTCACTATAGAAAAAATATAATCATATTCAATGTGGTGGATTTCCTCTAATTCTTACTAAGTTCTGATGAGGCTGCTTTGAAATGAAGGTAAATAAGGAGTTAAAAATAATTTTTAAATATGGCTTCATACTGCTCATCACAGAACACTTCTTACGGGGACACGTGGCTTTGAAAATCTTCATAAGTACTTCCTACTTCCCGTGAGTTGTCACAGAAAAAAAATGCAGTAAGCACATTTCAAGTAATATATCCTCTCCTTTGCTCCTGCCAAACCTCCCAGAAATAGAAAACTCAGAATATTTCTGCCTATTTCCTGTACCCATGCTTTCCACTAAGAAACTTCTATTGCAAGAGCAGATTAAACTATTTTTCTTGAATGTTGGCAGTTGAGGTTGAGTCAGCATAATTATTCTGAATTTCCCCCCAAATAACTTTCCTTTTAAAAACAAACTCAAAGCATGTAATCTGTTCTAGGAGATGTCAACCATACCCTCCACCCATGGATGCATAGACCTTGCTATCAGGCCAGAGTGGGAGCATTTGGTTCTGCTTTGACCCCTCCTGGAGTCAGTCTCCTTGGCCCTGAGCATTTACAACACAGACCTCTTCTGTAGCCTTTTACTAGGGGATGATGGACCACAGTTGAAGTGCCCCACTTATCAAAGGCAGCCTGGCAATATTGGCAGGACTGCTGTTAGTCCATTCACCCAGCCATCCATAGAGATTCTTTGATCAGTTAAGAGGCATCTTTGCTTGTTCCCATGCTCTGACTTTGCAAAACATAACTAAACTCATAGACTTCCATTGTTGGCTGTAGGAATTCCTCAAAGCAAGTTCCACCTATTATTTGGATAAAAATAAGCCCATTTCAGTTTCATGTCTCTGAACAGAGCAGGCATGTTACAAAGACATACTAACTGTTATTTCATTATGTTCCACTAAAAATTTTATATCCCACCACCTCAGTCATTCTTCTGGAATAACTCTTAGTAAGAAATTGAGGAAAGAAAAAAATCAAACTGGCAATAATTCTACCATTCATGAAGTGTAATTTCCACAACAAACCAGTAGGGTAGTAGTTTTCTCCATTTTAATTGATGAGCAAAACAAGGCTCAGAAAAATAAGTTTTCTTTAGCAGAAGTTATTTAATGATTTGTGTAATTCAGATACAAACTTTATATTATCCACTGTGTAAGCTTGAGACCCCTCCTACAATTGTTTTCATAGAAGGGATAGTGGATGGTTTGCTGAGTAACATACTGAGAGAGAAGGAGGAGGTTATGCTGTAGAGTTGTAGAGAAGGCTGGCTTTAGAATAAAAATAGTATATTGTTTTAAAGTATATTTAATAATAATATGTTAGGAGGAACTCTTAACACAGAGAGCTTTGATATTTTCATAAAAGAAGGCACAATAATTTCAGATTACAGAATAGGCAGATAAAAGTGTGTGTGGCAAAAAGAAAAATAATAACAACATGTAAGTTGTAGACTAATTGGTTTTGGTGCAGGAATTTACAATTACTAAATCTGAAACATAACCAAAAAACCAAAGAGCACATATAGTAAGACACGAAAAGAACTAGCATGCCTGAAAAGACAAATAATTAAATAATTAGAAATGGTCAATTTTTAAGTTATAATAAACAAAGTGAATGAGTTAAAATACTACATATAACTACAAAATAGGGCTTATTTTACCGGGCTACAAAGAAAAGCAAAAAAAACAAAACCCAAAAGCAACTCAACTCCAACAAAAAATTATACTAACATAATATTAATGGGGACTTGAAGGCCAAACTTTCGTCCACACTAAAAAGCCATATGTCACAAGCAGAGATGTTTAATAAAATAAAGTTATAAAATAACTTTATAACTTTATATATATAACTGAATAAAGTTATCAGGCGATGGAATTTAATTTACTTGTTTATTTCATTATTATTATTATTATTATTATTATTTTTATTATTTTTGCAGTTTTGGCCAGGGCCAGGCTTGAACCCACCACTCTTGGTATATGGGGCCAGCGCCCTACTCCTTGAGCCACAGGCACCACCTAAGTGATGGAATTTTAGTTGTGCTCATGAAATACATCTCTGCTTGACGTCTGATGTGTCTCTGCTCTTTTGAATTTTTATTTAAGAGATAGTCTCCTGTCTGTCACCCAGGCTGGAGTGCAGTAGCACAATCATAATTCATTGCTAGGCTCAAGTGATCCTCCCACCACAGCCTCCCAAAGGACTGGATTTACAGGAGGGAGCCGCAATGCTCAGTCCCCTCCCCTTTTAAACTGATTCTTCCTCCTAACATAATGAAATACATAGAAAAATAGCTAAAAAATGTTTTCTACAAGAGAAATACCCTTTCTAACATGATCTAGATATGGTGAGACATTTGGGGTAGCCAGAACTTCGTCAATTGTGTCAAATATTAGGGAAATCATTCCCCTTCCTTTGAAGGATTTTGATTTCCTCTTTGCCTGCCTCCTCTCTCCATGTAAGAGTTAATATTCTCTGAGCTTAGGGTGACAGAATTAAAATTCCACAAAGTCACAGGGCCGAGAATCAAAGCTTTGCTTCATGACTTCCACGTGGTTCAGCCTGCACACAGTGTCAGGTGCCCCAGTCAGGTGCCCCAGTCAAGTTCAGGGCTATGTCTTTTACTGTGCAGCACTTTCTCCAGTTCTCCCTGTCAAAGTCACACTTTGAATTATGAATTAAAGGCTGATAATTGAACACTGGATCAAACGAACTTCCTCACCCTCCTTTTGGACACCCACAGAAGACTGGAAGAGGAGGAGAGAGAGTTCGGGGTTCTTATTCTGTGGGAAAGCTCCATGCAAGGAGGAAGCTTAGCAGTGTGTTCTGTCTTCTAGGAAAAGTCACAGCTTTTGAAAGGCAGCTCCTGTTCATGGCTATAGCTCTGCTTTGTTCTGGCAACAGCTTCTTCCCTTTGCCTCTTAAGCCCTGAGCAACATAAAACTTTCTTCTGTAGCTTGTCTTGGGGTACTTCAGCATCTTTTGTTGGTTTCCCATGAACCCGTCCTTACTTTGGTAAATAAATATCCCCTTCATTGAAGCCCTCTCCAGTTACATCTACTGAGTGTGCATTCCCTTCCTACCAGACTCTGGGACCGTTCATTAGTAATGAGTTGGATTGTCATTCCTTTATTAGTTTGTTAACTGATATAACACATTCTTCAGCCAAAGACTTATACATGAAGATACTAGGAGATATGACTCAGAAGAGTAAAAAGATAATAGCTAACATTTCTTAAAGCATATTGAGAAATATAACCAAATGAATCATGTTAATAACCCTTGGTGGTATGTATATTAGTCAGGATAAGGAAGAGCATGCTGCAAAAAAAAAGTTCCAGATCTGGGAGACTCGATCACAAAAAGAACATCATAATTACCTTTAAAACACAGATTCTCATACCACAAATGTCAAACCCTTTATACAAACACACACAGAGACCTGCGCACACACACACACATAAAGACTATCACACCATAAGCGTAAGCTGTACTTTTAGTCACATTTTGAATTTAAGTTTTTGAAAAAAAGTGAAGCCAGGCTACCGCAAAGAAATTATAGCTAACGATTTCTTTCAGATCACAAGGGTTTCCTTACATATACTCTGAGAGAATAGGCTCATAGCTGTGATTTATGCCATATGCCCACAAGACAACATTGCATTTTGCCTGTGCTGGAATATGTCTATTAAAACCTCTGAGTTAATTATTGCTGACCTTAAGGCAAATCTTCAAAATAAAAATGTAGCCATACCTCTAGGTAGCATAGGAATTAATTTAATGATATTCTTTTTTCACCACATTAGGTTGATTTAAGGTAGGATATAAAATATTGCCCAAGGCAAATACCTAAAGTTAGTCTTATGAGTGATCCACCCTTGGTGCTTATAGGATACAGGAAATTGAACAGGGAACAAACTGGAGATGGACACTGTTAATAAAAAGTTTTTTTAAAGGACTGTGGTTCAAGTGGACTAAAATATCGCCATGGAATAGGAATTTAAAATGCTCACATTTAAGAAAACTCATCTGAAACTTTGAGATACAATGAACATGATTATTGCTACATTCGAAAGAAAAAAATAAAATGACAGTAATTCTGAGGAAAAGCAATTTTTTCTGTAATATTTCTAGAAGCCATCCAAGTAGCTAAAGGTATTTTTACATGTGCTATGAACCAGCCCCTAACTTACCAATTTTACTACTTCATAAAATGAGATTCTCAGAAGTTACCAATACTATCAATTAGAATTGTTGATGCATTTTGTGATATTCTACTGTTTGGAAAAGTAATAAGGAAAACATATAAAATTAATTATAGTTAAAAAACTAGTCACCCTCATTTTATTCATCAGGGTAAAGTTAGCTGCAGTTACATCACCTTCATAAGAAGAGATTAATGTGTGCTTTTATTCTCAGGGTTACACGAGGGCTTGAGAACAGTGACGTTTATGTAGACCCGGCAAATAGTGGTTAATTTTTATTCATCATCACCAGTGCTCTTGTTGCCTTCATCACCATCATCATGACCACCATCCTCCCATCATAATGTCAGGAAAGCATTTCCGAGAAAACAAAACCATAACATCACCAGGACCTGACTTCTCATTTGGGACTGGTGCTGGGTGGGTTGCTGTCCATTATCATCTCTACTAATAATACAAAAAGAAAAGCTCCCTCATTTTGAGATCAAAAATCCCGTGCTGGCAATGATCAATGGAACTTTTGTAGAATTTTGTATGAAATCATTTATGTTGGAAACTCGTATGGTTCCAGGTTCCTCTGTCTTATCTCTCTGAGTTTTGCCTCCTGAACTTCTATCTATCCTCAGGCAGGTTACATGCAACCTCTAGGTACCCCTCCCTCCCTCCCCTGACTTTACCCACAACTGACCTTACTTGTCACTAATCCAATACCTAATGTTACACATTTAAAGGGTCCCCATGCATCTCTCTGCCCCACTGCCCTTACACATACTTTAAAAAGGGACAGAGGGAGTCTTCTTGCCTTTCTGTGCCCAGCACATAATTCAAAACTGAGCACACTCATGATCATTGTGGCTATTTTATTAAGTGCTTAGCTACTAACATGAAGTGAAGATTATTTTACGGCATTTTAGCTAATAATCAGAGATAATTTTATTTCCTTAGACACCACACTTATACTTACTTTTTCACCTACAATACTTTAAAACTTTAAGACTATTAAGCCAATCCTGTTCCCAAATATCATCCCTGCACCTTGAATTATTTGCCAGTCCTAATGATATTGCTGAAGTACCTCCCATTTTACCCCTCCCCCATCCTCGCTGGACAGATTTAGTCAAAGACCTTATGGCCACTTTTCTTATTCCTCCCCCTAAAACCCCCTCCAAATTAGTCATTTTTAAGCTCAAATTTTCTCCTTTTAAATATGCTGCCTACTTTTTTATCAAAGTAATGTAATTGTTCTGTCATCCCCCGAATCAAAGTGACTCAGTGGACCTCATTAACTTTGGGGTAATAGCCAAGTTCCTCAGAACCTTAATAACTACCTAGTTGAAACATCACCAATTCTTTTCAATATCTCAAAATCCGGGTCACCAGGCAAGGCATTTTGCATATATTTTCTCATTACTTACCACAACTATCATAGGAAATGGATATAATCATTATCCTGGAATCATCTCTCTGTCTTAAATGTTTCATTGAAGAAGTTCTATTATTTTCCTTTTATAATAACTCTTTTGATTTGTTTCATGGATGGTCACAGAATTTAAAAACATTTTTTCAACACAATTAATTTCACCTGGTAGTATGTTAATGTGATTCAAAGATTCAAGACTCTCTCTTTTTCATGAAATAAATAAGGATTGTAATTCTCCTTCCTTCTCTGCTTTCCGTGGATATATATGTGTGCGTATATATACAAGTATACACACTCATATCTGTACACACACACATATATATATAAAGAGACATATACATTTCTATGATGCCTATTATGTCTCCTATTTTGATATTTTTAAATTTTTCTTTAATGGTTTCTAGTAAGTTCAGGGGTGCCTATTTTCATACATGGGTTAGAATTTTCTCAGTGTCTAATCTGGGCACCACTGTTGCCATTCATTATGTGACACCACTGGTGACTCTGCAGGCTTGCTATTGTTGTTACTTTTCTAAGAACACTTTTTAAACCTGTTTATTACCTTTTAACATTTCTTCCAGAGTTCATTGCTTTAGTTTCTAATAAGTACAGCATCTTCTTTAATCTTGATGCTGAGAAAAATTTCTACTGAATTATAAATTTTTAATTCATCTTTCTCAGTTACTCCCTTTTGCAAATGAACATTAGTCCTGATCCTTGCATTTGGTATTTGTTGCAGGCAAACAACTGGATTGCCCCTGTCCTCATGGAGGGGCTCCTCTGAAAGAGGGAATCTCAGCTATACTCCATTGTTTTGGGTGGGTAATTCTTTGCTGTGGTGGCTGTCCTGTGCACCCTTGGCCTCCGATCATTGGACGGCAGTAGTGGTGTCCTAGCTGTGACAACCAAATTTGCCTCCGATGTTGTCCGATGCCCAGGAGCAGAAGGGCACTACAGAGTCACCCCCATTGAGAACCTGTCCTTTAAAGTGACTATCTCCATCCTTTAACTAGGCCCTTTGTAAAATAATTTTTGCTACATTTCAAAGAATAACCTGGATTCAGGGTTGCAAATGTTACATTTTGAGGAATCTCTAAAGGCAGGAATAGTCTTTCCCAGTTATACAGTAGCACCTATTACCAGGCTCCCAGCCAGGAGTTCCCTGGGGCCATGCTATAGCCAAACCCACATCAAGGCTTGTTAATAAAAAGATGACATTTCATTCTTTATATACCTGACATAATTGATTATGAAACTGATCCCTATTCCCACCCCATCCCTGCAATCTCTTTTCTTTAAATTTCAACATTTGGGCATCTAACTAGTCTTCAATTTTTCATCTTAATGGAGTGCTTCTATTTTTGGCCAGTATCATCGTTGAGATAATGTCTGTTAGAAATTAGGTGGTTCTCAATTCAAATATATTGGCTACTTTTGAAGGCAGAGGATCAAGGTTTCAGTAGACTATGGTGTTCTGTACTGCCAGAGTCGGAGAAGGAAGTGGTCATGGGACATATTTGGCAGAAGCAAATCTCATACCAAATGCTCTCTAATAGATTTCTGTGGTAGTTTAACATGTGTTCATTTAAAGTAATTTATCTAGTGTCAATTTTCCCCAAATAGAGTAGGACAGGAGATTAATTTCCCTGATAACTGGTCTGCCCAACATCTAACACTTCAAAACACTTGGACACTCTTTGTACAAAATGATTGTTTTACACTTTGGGGATGTGCTTTTGGTGTTTTATTCATTGTTTTACACATTGGGGATGTGCTTTTGGTGTTTTATTCATCTTAGAACCTTTGAAAGAATTTTTAAACAGTTGATTTAAAAAGTTTTCTTCATAATATCACATTCTTGCTTTATATTTATCTGATGATTATGATTTGAGATATTATTTTGTGCTTATGATGTAGTATTATTGTTTTTAAAATTAGAAATACAAAAAATAGAGAATAAAGTTTAACAAAATTATGGCCAAGTCATTGTACTTATTAATTTTTGCCATCCAACTATCAATGCCTTACTAAAAAACCCTTGTATTTTAATCAATAAATTTATAAATTAAAAAGTTACAAACGGGCTTCTTCCATGACTTAGCAATTATGAATTGGGCTGCAATAAACAATCTGGTGCAAATGAATGGATCAATAAACTTTGGTACATGTATACCATGGAATATTATGCAGCCTTAAAGAAGGATGGTGACTTTTCCTCTTTCATATTGACATGGATGGAGCTGGAACATGTTCTCCTTAGCAAAGTATCTCTAGAATGGAAGGAAAAGTATCCAATGTATACACCCCTAATATGAAG
>CAUYRH010053098.1:0-13552 GCA_963574655.1 Perodicticus potto
CGGTGCCTGTGGCTCAACGGGCTAAGGCGCCAGCCATGTACACCTGAGCTGGCAGGTTCGAATCCAGCCTGGGCCCGCCAAGCAACAATGACGGCTGCAACCAATAAATGGCCAGGCATTGTGGCGGGCGCCTGTAGTCCCCGCTACTTGGGAGGCAGAGGCAGGAGACTCCCGTGAGCCCAGGAATTGGAGGTTGCTGTGAGCTGTGATGCCATGGCACTCTATCCAGGGTGACAGCTTGAGGCTCTGTCTCAGAAAAAAAAAAAAAAAAAAAAGTAGATGCTTAAAAAATATGGATTATGATATCTTTTTCCTCCAAAATATTTGTGTAGCGAGTACATTATGGTTGCTAGTGTCACATTTTGTTATAATTATATGTCCGTATGCCATGTTTCTTCAGCTGCACAGTAAGCTTTGTGAGGGTAGGGTGGGGTCTTCTTAACCCCTGTGTCTTTAGTTTCTGGCACAGAGCAGATTGAACGGAGCTGAATTCATTATTCCAGATCAGTGCAAGGCAAGAGAACATCTGTGGAGATGACAGCAGCCTAGTCCTGCTCTGCCTAGTGTGATGGGCTCCAGTCACAGTTGACCGTACGGCATACAGACAGTGTCCGGAGGGACTAAGGTTGAATTTTTGTTTGGTTTCTTTTTAATTAATATAAATTTAAATACCCACATATAAGACAAGAAACAGGGAGGTATTACTGAACAATAAAAGCAATCAGAATAAGAATTCCTTTTTAAGATTTGTGGCAGAGGAAGTGGGCTCCTACTCCAAAACCAGCCGGTGTGGTAGGGCCCTCATGTGTCTTTCTCACTAACCCCAATTTCATTCAGACCTCAGCAAGCCCTGTGCTTCTAGAAAGGATGGGCTCCAAGGGTGCATAATTTTCCTAATTGATCTAATCTAGAGGTTCAATTGGCAGCATAAGAGAATCACCCCTGGGACTTTTTAAATATCCAGATGCTCAGACTGAATCCCGGACCAGGGAAACTGGAATCTCGAGACATCAGTATTCTAGATAGCTCTCCAGAAGAAAGAGTTAATTTTCTGTATCAAGGGTGTTTTGGAATGAGATTAACATCGAAATCACTGAACTTCGAGTAAGTAGATTGCCTTCTATGGATTATGATGAGGGTGGACTTCATCCAATCAATCCAAAGCCTGACCTCTTGGAGCAAGAAGGAATTCTCCAGCAGACTGCTTTCAGAGTTAATCTGCAACACTGGATTTCTGGCCACCCCGCCTGCTGGCCCACACTGCAGATTTTGGCCTCACCAGCCTTCATAATTACATGGGCCAATTTCTTATAATACTCTCTTTTACTGTATGAATATATAAATGTGGAGAGGAAAAATGCTATCGTTATCTACACGTGTGTTACCTAGAGTTTCTGTTTCTCTGAAGATCTCTGACTAATACAGATTTTGGTACCAAGAATGGTTACAGAGAAAGAGAATTTTAAGCATGAGTTTTCTGAATTTGTTCTGGGGTTTCTGGAACTGGCTCTCCAATCTGATTCGATTTAAAGGTGCTGATGACTCTATTTTCAGGAGTAAAGAGAGCATTGATAGTCCATCCTGTGGTCTGGCAATAAAGATCTGCGAAATACCAGCACTGAATACTCTGAACCCACTGCGTTTAAGAAGCAAGGGGCTGGGTGACTGTCTATACAATACTTTGAAACATTTTTGGAAAGCCAAAGCTGGCTGATGCCACTGGACAGAGGGGTGAAAGAAAACGCTGAGCTCAGGAATTTGAATTTTCAGCTCAAGGGCCATATAAATGATCTAAAGGAGTGATTTTCAACTGGTGTGCCATGAGAGGATCTTAGGTGTGCTGCAAGAAATTTTAAAGATCATTAATTAAATTATTTTCAAAAGAAGTTCAAAGCATAGTAAGTACTTTTTTTTTTGCCAACATCATTTATGTGTGCCATGGAAGTTTAACTACAGGTTCAAGTATTCCATGAGATAAAAAGAAGTTGAAAAACACTGATGGAAAGGTTTCAACGGGTGCCCTGCAGGAGAGCCTTATCTCTGATAGCTGCAGGGCTGTGAGATTGCTGCAAAGCCAATGCAGAATCTCATCCTGCTGCTGGTTGAATTACAATACAAGTTGAACTCCCAGAGCCAAAGTGTGTCCAGCACTAAAGTGAGGAAGGACATGGACTAGGAGAGAATGAGATGATATAAATTGAAACGGGGGCATGTGGGAAGACACTGATGGAGATGGGGAAATTGATCCCCTAAATCCTAGTGAGTCTCTTTGTCAGTGGAAGAGATCTCCCCAGCCCAGTGGAAGCAGCTACTCTACCTCCCAGGGCAGCAGCATGCCCACCCCACTGCCATCAGCCTCTTCAACCTTTACGTGAAGGATTAACTCTGGTACTGCCTGAGTAAATAGTAATGGCCTCTCCCCAAGCAATTGCTATGTAAGACAATGCTGACTCTGCTTAGGGCCAGCTCCACCATACCTTATTGCTTCAAATACAAGCAGGTGATGATGAGATACAAAGTATGATCCATAGGAGGTATGCTACACTGCAAAAGAACTAAGTAAGTGAGTTTTCTAATTCATGCAGACAAAACTCTGGGGAATGGATGGGAGGATGGCTACTAAGGGCAAGGGGTAATGGTGGAAGAAACATAAAGCTGAATCAGGTCAAATTTATTGGGCTCACTAAGTAGAGAGTCTGCATTTAAGGTTGCAGCTGATGGAGTCCTAAAGGGAGTTAACAGTTTGTTTCATTGGTTGGTCAAAACATGGATCAAAAGATGGCCCATAGTGGGCAAACTGGAAATGCCTGAGCTGCTTTGACTTAATGTGGAGGGAGATATTCAAAGGCTTAGATTGGGATGTTAGAATGGATTTGTCATTAAAGGCATATTCAACCACATTGGGAGAATCAAGAAGATAGACTTTTACCAGTACTATGAGATAAATCTGTGAGGTGAGGCCCATTGTCCTGGGAGAGCTCCGGTCCTCTGATTCCTGAGCTCAACCTTTTCTTTCACCACCCTTCTCTGCAGGAAAGACCTTTCAGGGGAAGCTGTAGACACTGAATTGGGAAACCTTAATGCAATGGGAGGTGCATGCTAGGGTGAATGCTAGGGTGGCAGCACCACGGGGTGGCACTCAGCCTTCAAAGTCAAGGCGGGTGGTGGTGAAGGTAATGGACTGCAGACAATGGAGCCAACAGAGCCAAAACCACAGGCAGGGTATTCTGACTCCCACAGAGCTAGGATATTGGCTACTTGATGATGATGTTCCTGGAAGTGAAATAGATAGGAAACCTGCCAGTTTCTTACCTGATCTGTATAACCAGAAATGGTCTAGGTCAAGTGTATAAAAATCTAACCTGAATTACAAAAACAGAGAGTCATTTTGCCTATTTGGCCTATGTTGAAGGCAGATGGATCTTGGAGAATGACAGGGGTTTACCATAAGCTAAACCAGGTGTTAACTCTAACTGAAGCTGCTGTACAGATGTGGTTTCATTGTTTGAGAAAATTAATACATCTCCTGCTACCTGATATGCAGCTATTGATCTGAAAAATGCTTTTTTTCTCTAGCCCTGTTCATAACGCCCACAGGAAATTAGAAGTTGGTCTTCAGTTGGCAGGGCCAGCAACATACCCTCATTGTCTGACCTCAGAGGAGTCATGATTCTCCAGCACTTCATCATAATGTAGTGTGCAGCGATCTTGATCACCATGTCTTCCTCCAAGATACTGCACATGTCCATTACGCTGATGGAGTTATACTGACTGGATCTACTGGACAAGAAGTAGCAATATTCTAGAACTTGGATAAAGTTATATGTCTTGCAGGGGGCTAGGCATCAATCTAGTAAAGACTCCGAGACCTTCCACCTCAGTGAGTTTGCCAGGGGTCCAGCGCTGTGGGGCAGGTTGAAATATTCCTTCTAAGGTAAAGGAGAAGTTTTTGCATCTAGCCCCTCTTGCCACAGAAAACAAAGAAGCACAAAGCTTAATGAGTCTCTTGAGATTTTGGAGGCAACATATTCCTCGTTTGGTTATGTTATTGTGGCCCATTTGTAGAGTGATCCTAAAAGCTGCTAGTTCTGAGCAGGGCTCAGAAGAGAAGACGTTTCTATAATGTCCAGGCTGCTTTACAAGCTGCTCTACTGATTGACCTATATGATCCAGTAGATCCAATGGTGGTTGAAACCTCAGTAGCAGATTCAGATGCTGTTTGGCACCTTTGGCATGCCCTGTGGGTGAATTGCAGTGCAGGATTTCTCTAAAAATTGTAAAGCAGAGCCCTATCATCCTCCCCAAATGACTACTCTTCTTTAGAGAAACAGCTCTTGGTTTGCTACTGGGATTTAGTAGAGACTGGACATTTAGCTTTGATCCACCAAGTTACCATGGGGCCTGCAATGCTGGTCATGAACTGGTGTTATCTGATCCTCCAGTCCATGAACTTTGGCATGCACAGCAGCAGGCAGACAGAGGGGCATATGTGAGACTGAGCTCAGGCAGGCCCTGAAAGCGCAAGTGATTGGCATGAAGCCACAGCCCCCACTCCTGCTACCCTGCCCTACCTCCTCTCACTTGCACCTGTGGGCTCCAGGGAGTTCCTTTGGATTAATCCGCAGGGGAAAGAAGACTTGGGCCTGGTTTTACAGATGCCTCTTCACAATACACAGGCATCACCTGCAAGTGGACAGCAGCAGCACAGGAGCCTCTTTCTGGGACCTTCCTGAACATTGATGCAGAGAAGTCCTCCCAATGGGCCTAATTTGGAGCAATGTCCCTGGTTGCTCACTTTGCTTGGAAAGAGAAATGGCTAGAGGTGCCATTAGATACTGATTTATGGACAGTGACCATTGATTTGTTTAGATGGTCAGGAACTTGAAAAGAATGTGGTTAGAAAAATTTGTTACAAAAATGTTTGAGGAAGAGGTATAAGGATAGACATTTCTGAATGGGCAAAAATGTGAAGATATTTGTGTACCAAGTGAAAGCTTACCACAGGGTGACCTTAGAGAAGAGGATTTTAACTAATTTGATAGGATGATCTGTGAATACCAGTCAGCCTCTTTTTCCAGCCACCCTTTTCATCAGGCAATGGTCTCACAAAAATATTGGACATAGTGGAAAGGATGGAGATTGTGTGTGGGCTCAGCAACATGGGCTTTCATTCATCAAGGCTAACCTGGCTATGGCTGCTGCAGAGTGAGCTCAGCAGAGGCCTCACTGAGTTCCCAATATGGCACTCTTGAGTGTTAGTCTAATCCAGTAAGAGGCAAGTGCTACCTGGTTGTCTGTTGATACATTGGACCAGTTCCATCATGTAAGGGGTTGCATTTGCTTCTTACTGGATTAGACCCTCTATGCAATATTTTTGCAAAAACTACCAATCATGGACTTACAAAATTCTTCATCCACCATCTTGCTAATCCACAGAGTACTGGTTCAGATCAACAACTCAGCTAACAGCAAATGAAGTGCAGTAATGGGCTTGCTCATGAAATTCAATGGTCTCAATCCTGTTCCTTATCATCTTGTAGCAGCTAGGTTTATAGACTGGTATAGAGGCCTTTTGTCACCTTAGTTATTGCACCAGCTAAGTGGTGATACCTTCTGGGCACGGGCTAATATTGTCCAGCCAAGTATATGTTCCACATCGGCACCCGTTATTTGCTATTGTTTCTCCTGTCGACAGAATCCACAGGTCCAGGAATCAAAGGGTGGAAATGGGAGTGGCACCACTCTCTGTTACTTTTTTTTTTTTTTTGTAGAGACAGAGTTTCACTCTATTGTCCTCGGTAGAGTGCCGTGGAGTCACAGCTCACAGCAACCTCCAGCTCTTAGACTTAGGCGATTCCTTTGCCTCAGCCTCCCAAGTAGGTGGGACTACAGGCACCCGCCACAGCGCCCAGCTAATTTTTGATGCAGTTCGGCTGGGGCCAGGTTTGGACCTGCCACCCTCGGTATATGGGGCCGGCGCCCTACTCGCTGAGCCACAGGCACCGCCCTCTCTGTTACTTTGGATCGCTCACTTGTAAAATTTTGCTTCCTGTCCTCATAATTTTATGTTCTGCTTGTCTAGGGAACTTATTTCCAAGGGGAGAAATGCTTACCTTGAACTGGAAGTTAAGAATGCTGCCTGGCCATTTTGAACTTCTCATGTCTCTGAGTCAGCACATAAAGAAGGAGTTACTGTGTTGACTAGCATGACTGATCCAGACTACCAAGGAGAAATCACTCTATTACTGCAAATTGGAGGTGAGGAAGAGCATGAAAGGAATACTGGAAATCTCAGGATATCTCTTGGTATTACCATGCTCTGTGATTAAAGTCAGTGGGAATCTACAATGACCAATTCAGGCAGCACTACTAAGGGCCCAGACTTCTCAAGGGTGAAGGTTTGGGCTACCCAACCAGGTAAAGAATCACAACCAGCTGAGGCACTTGCTGAAGGCAGTGGCCATGTAACCAGTTATAGACTGAGGACTGTAATTTTTATGGGTAGTTTCTCCTTATTTTGTTATGAAAATGTGTGTGTATGTGTGAGTAGTTATACATTACTTAATGAAGGGGATGTGTTCTGAGAAATGCATTGCTAAAGCAGTTTGCCATAGTGAAAACACCATGGAGTGCACTCACACAAACCTAGATGGTGTAGTCTACCACTCAACTAGGCTATGTGTTGTGGTCTATTGCCCCTGGGCTATACACCTGTATCATATATGACAATAGTGAATACTGTAGGCAATTGGAACACAATGGTAAGTATTTGTGAATCTCAACATAGAAAAGGTCCAGTAAAAATGTGGTATTATAGACTTGTGGGACCACCATCATATTATGTGGTTGGTTGTTGATCTGAATGTTATTATACCATGCATGACTATATATCTATTCATGCATACGTAGCAAATGCCTTTGTTTTCTTCCCTCTCTTATCCTCTGTCATGTAACATGTGTTGTATTCGCTTTATATCATAGTATTTAAGCTATGGACACTCAAGAAGAGTAATCACCCTTTAAGGATTTTTCATTTTCTTTTTTCTTTTGTTTTCTTTTTTGTTTTGAGACAGAGTCTCACTACGTCACCCTTGGTAGAGGGCCATGGCATCACAGCTCACAGCAACCTCAAACTCTTGGACTTAAGTGATTCTCTTGCCTCAGCCTCCCAAGTAGCTGGGGAATACAGGTGTCAGCCACAAGCCCGCTATTTTTTTGTTGCAGTTGTCGTTGTTTTGCAGGCCCGGGCCGGGTTCGAACCCACCTGCCTTGGTGTATGTGACCGGCGCCCTAACCACTGAGTATGGGCACTGAGCCAGATTTTCCTTTCTTTTCTGGACAGTTTGGTGCATTTTTGGCTGCATTCAGGGTAGGCTGAAGTGTGATCTTGTTTTTGTCTTCATTTGGAGGTTAGGTAGTTAAAGGAGATGATGTGGGTGCCAAGTTGACAAGTGTAGACTTGCGATGGATAATTTTATGTGTCAACCTGGAGGATGTTTTCAGATGAGGTTAGCATTTAAATCAGTGATCTTGAAATCAGCTAATTGTACACCATAATGTGAGTCAGGCTCACCTAATCAGCTGAAGGTGTGAATAAAACATAAAATATAGGCCTCTATTAGCAAGATGTGGTGGCTCTCTATCAGATTCCTTCAGATGCTGTTAGAAGCTCACCATCCACTCTTCTGGGTCTTTATCTTGCCAGCCCAAATACCAGCCTGAACTGCAAATTTTGGGCTCCTCTTTCTCCATAATGATGTGAAATGATTTCTTATAATAAATCATGCAAGCGTATTCCATTTTTTCTGTTTCTCTGGAGAATCCTGATTAATATGTCAGATGATTCCAATGTTGGAATATATCTGATAATCAATAATTAAAATTAATTATAGTTATCCTATTCCTCTTACCAGGGATTGTTGTAGGAATGCAAATGTGTTTCTGTCCCTTCCTACAAACACTGATAAGAAAATACTGATAAGAGGAACAGATTGCCATATTTAGAAAATTCAAAACTATAAAACTTCTAAAAGACAACATAGGATAAAATTTAGGTGATCTGGTATGTGCTGATGACTTTTTAGATACAAAAAAAAAAAAAGAAAGAAAAAGAAAATTAAAAACCTGACCTTGATTAAAATGAAAAAATTGGGCTCTGTGTGCAACAGTGGAAAGAGCATGAAAAGTCAGCCAGAGCCTGGGATAAAATCTCTGCAAGATCTGATAAAAAACTGGTATCCAAAATATTCAAAGAACACTTAAAACTCAACAATAAGATAACAAACAACCTGATTTAAAAAGTGGTGCAAATATCCCAACAGAAGTCTTCATTGGTGGGTCTCTACCAAGGTTATTAAAATTGGTACGGAGAAATACCTGCTCTCCCCAGTTCTCACCTGTTGCAAGGTGAAGATGGGATGCTTCACCTTACTTCAGCCTTCCTGCAACATGAAGACGTAAGTGGGATAGTAAGTGCCCACCAAATAGCAGAAAAAAGGTGGACAGAATATGACTCCTTAGGGAAGTTGTGACTTCCAGTCAGTCAATTGTCAAACTACCCGGCATCTGGATTTTTCATTATAATAAATTTGTTTATTGCTTAAATCAAGCAGCTTAAAACATTCTGATGTAGTTTAAAAATTTTCGTGTTCTGTTTAGGTTTTAACAGTTAAGTTACAAAAGCATTATCATCATATGCTAGCAAGTTCAGAGATGTGAAATACTAGAGTAGCTGCTAGCCTGAATTTTGTTCCAACTCTTCCCATCCAAGTCATTGGTGAAATGATTCTGGATACAATCTTTCTCATCATCCTTGTGATTTCTTTATGGATGAGGAGATTGGATGATTTTTTTCATGTTTGATAATTCCACCTAAAGTTTGCCTTGGTTTTTCTGCCCAGTGGATAGAAGAGAGTGAGCCAGAATAGTCTACTTCTTTAGGTCAGCAAGTCCACATGAATTCCTGTTCTGAGTTTTCTGTGAATTGTGAAATCTGTGCATGATGGAAATGCTTGAAAGTCATATGCACTTTGTGTAAATCTGAAAAGGACAGTCAAGACACTATATTGGAATAAATGTGGTTTTCTGTACTAGGTCGAACCAGATGATCTCATCTTTAAAGTGAAGGAGCTTATATTAATATAGGATAAGATAAAACACATACATAATAAATACTAGAGCATTATCTGCTAACCTTAATGAATGTGTGAGTTCTCAGGATCACGACAAATGAAAAAGTACTAGGATCCCTCTTCTGTTGGTCTTTTGGAGTCTTTTCCTAATTTATTCAATATTGCTAAGAATGGAGCAAAGGGCTTCTGACTGCAGAGCTCCGTGAGGACAGAAACAGAGTGAGAGAACCGCTGAAAATATTGGCGGCTATCAGATTCTTTGTAGATGCATTTCTGGGGGACAACCATGAAAATAAACAAGACGCAGAGACACAGAGATGCCCTTGAGAAGTCCTGCTTCTAACCTGGCACACTCTAATCTCTCCTCTGCTTGGGGATGTGTGTGACAGGGACACTATAATTCTACTATTTGAGGGGAGAAGTTTATTCTTATTTTACACCCCTGGATACATTAAACAGCAGAGAAGGATGTGAACAGCTGGGAGTGAGAGAATATGAACATGGCACAGGCTGGCAGACATAGACTCAAAGTCTATGGACAGGATAGTGGTTTCTAAAGTGAAGTGATCATTACAGTTCTGCAAGGCTGGGATTAATACAGATTACAGAAGACCTGTGGAAGAAAGTATGAATGCCAAGGGGAACATTTATAATTAGGGGTCTACACAGGATGGGACAACACTTTGGTAACATGGAAACACGGCAGTGGAAGAGTGATTTGTCCTTATCTATGCTTCCTTTTCAAGTTAATTTTACTTAATGTAATTTATTCTTTAGAGCAGTTTTAAGTTGATAGAAAAATCAAGCAGAAAGTGCAGTTTCCACGTGCTTCCCTCTCTCCAGTTTCCCCTATTATTAACATTTTGCATTAGAGTGGCATCTTTGTTGTAATTGATAAATATGGATACACGATTATTAACTAAAGTCCAGAGTTAACACTGAGGTTCACACTAGTGCTGTATATTCTATGGATTTTATGTCATGCATCCACCATTATAATGGATAGAGTCATCTGCCTTCACCTCCCCTTCCCCAATCTTTGGCAACTACTAATTTAAAAAATGTTTTTCATGATGAAAAAATGTGAAAAATATGCCATCTTAACTATTCTTAAGTGTGCAGTTCTGTAGTTCTGTTTCACCATTGTGAAACAACTCTCCAGAACCATTTCATCTTGCAGAGCAGAAAGTGTACCAATTAAACAACTCCCCATTTCCCCTCCTCTCAGTCCCTGGAGATCTCCATTTTACTTTCTGTCTCTGTGTATTTCGTTACTTCTTGGTACCTCATATAAGTGGAGTCATACAGTATTTGCCTTTGTGTGACTGACTTATTCCACCTAACATAATGTTCTTGGAGGGGTGAGAAGGACAAGGTTGGCCTGTCCAGAATTCCTTTGACCCCAATTTCCTCATCCTTGACAAGATGGAAATTTCATCTTCTGCTTTGAAGAAATAGCCCAAAGTTCAGAGTAATCTTTGTTCACCTGCTATTTTTAAAGTGCTTTAAACTAAATAGCAACCACACCAGAGTGGCATATTTTTAACTCTTTCATCCTCAGGGTACATCCATGTGATAGCAGGTAAGAAGATTTTCTTCTTTCTTAGGACTCAGAGGTATTCCAGTGTGTGGCATATATTTGCTAGGTATTCATCCAGCAATGGACACTTGAGTTGGTTCCACCCTTTGGCTATTGGTGAATAATGATGCTATTGACATTTGTGTGCAAATCTGTCTTCGAGACCCTGCTTTCAATTCTTTATACACATACCCACAAGTGAATTGCTGGATTATGTGGTTATTCTGTTTTTATTTTTGGAATGAGAACTTATTCTTTTGATTTCCATTCCTCTGGTCATTAGTGATGTAGAACATCTTCTCATAAGCTTGTTAGCCATTTTTATATGTATTATCTTTGGAAGAATGTTGATTCAAGTCCTTTGCCCATTTTTAAATAAGTTTATTTAATTTTTTTGTTAAGTTGTATTACTTCTTTATATATTGTGGATATTGACCCCTCATCAAATATATTATTTGCAAGTAATTTTTACCATTCCACAGGTTGTCTTTTCACCTTGGTAATACTATCTGTTGTTGCATAAAAGTTTTTAAGTTTGATATAGTTTCATTTGTCTATTTTTGTTTTTGATGTTATAACCCAGAAATTATTGCCAAATCCAATGTCACGAAGCTTTCCCCCTATGTTTTTTTCCAGGTGGTTTATAGTTTTGAGCCTTACAATGGCTATGATTTGAAACTTTGTCCCCCAGAACTCCTGTATTGGAAATGTGATTCCTGATGCCATGGTGTTGGGAAGTGAGGCTTAATGGGAGGTGTTTCTGTCAATCAGAGTAGAGCTCTCATGAATGGGTTAATGTTGTTACTGAAGAGCTGGTTGTTACCAAAGCAAGTCCACCTCACATGCTTTTGCGCTCTCTTGCCCTTCTGCTCTGCCGCCATGTTATCATGCAGCCCAAAAGCCCTCACCAGAGGCATCACCACGTGCTTGTACTTTGTGTCCTCCAGAATTGGGAGCCAAATGGATTCCTTTTCTTTATAAATTACCCAGTTTGTAGTGTTCTGTTATAGCAACAGAAAATGAACTAATATGTAGATTTAGGTCTTTAATCTGTTGTGAGTTAATTGTTTTTTATGTGGAATAAGAAAAGGTCACAACTTTCTTCTTTGCTGTGTGGATTTCTAGTTTTCCCTCTATCATTTATTGAAGAGACTATCTTTCCCCACTGAGTGGCCTTGGTACCTTTGTCAAAAATCAGTTGACATACATGCATAGATTTATTTCTGTGCTTTCTAGCCTATTAATTTATATGCTTATCTTTTTGCCAGTACTAAACTGTTTTGATTAGTGTGGCTTTGTAATTTTTTTTTAAATTTCTTTATATTTCTTTATTTATTTTGTGATAGAATCTTACTTACTCTCTTGCCCTGGATAGAGGGTCCTGGCGTCATAGCTCAGAGCAACTTTAAACTTTTGGGCTTAAGCAATTCTCTTGCCTCAACTTCCCGAGTAGCTAGACTATAGGTATGCACTACCACGTTCAGCTAGTTTTTCTATTTTTAGTAGAGACATCACCTCGCTCTTGCTCAGGCTGGTATTGAACTCCTGATCTCAAGCAATCCACTTGCCTCAGCCTCCCAGAGTGCTAAGATCACAGGCAAGAGCCACTACGCCTAGCCACATAATATGTTTTTAAATTACGAAATATGAGTCGTGTAATTTTGGTATTTTTTTTTTTTTTCAGCTGGTTTTGTTAATTGATTGGCCGTGTGGTTGCCGGTGAATTGTAGGTTTTTTTTTGTGTTTGGGCAAAAAAATAAAAATTGCCAAAGGGATTTTAATAGGGACTGCATTGAATTTGTACATTGCTTTGGGTACCATTGACTTCTTAATGATAGTAAGTTTTTCAACTCATGTACATGGAATGTCTTTCCATTTATTTGTGTCTTCTTTTATTATTTTCAGCAATTTTTTATAGTTTTTTTTTTTTTTTGCACTTTTTGGCTAGGGCTGGCTTTGAACCCACAACCTCGGGGATATGGGGCCAGCGCCCTACTCCTTTGAGCCACAGGCACTGCCCTATAGTTTTTATTATATAAATTTTTCATCTCAGGGTAAGTTTATTTCTAAGCATTTTATTCCTTTTGATGCTATTGTAAATGAGATTTTAAAATTCTTTTCCTTTTCAGATTTTTTGTTGTTAGTGCATAGAAACATAACCAATTTTTGCATGTTAATTTGTGTTCTGCATCTTTTTTGAATTAATTTCTTAATTCAACTAGGGTTCTTTTTGTGTGGAATCTTTAGCATTTTCTACACATTAGATCATGTCATCTTTAAAGATATTTTTAGCCTTTCTTTTAGATTTTTATGGCTTTTATTTCTTTTTCTTGCCCAATTGTCCTGGATAGAACTTCCAGAACTCTATGGAACAGAATTGTACGCGTGTACATCATTGTCTTGTTACTGATCTTAGACAAAAGGCTGTGGGTCTTTCACTATTGAATGTAATATCAGTTGTGTGCTTTTTATATGTGACCCTTATTATATTGAGGTAGTTTTATTCTATTTTTAGTTTGTTGAGTGTTTTTTATCATGAACAGGTGTTGAATTTTGTTGACTGTTTTTGAAAAAAATTATTTATTTTTTAAGTTTTTTTATATCAATTTTATTTCAGAATAATGTGAGGGTACAAACAACTAGGGTACAATGTTTGCATTTGTTAGGTAGAGTGCCTCTTATAGTTGTATCCTCCACCCAAGAGGTGTGTCATATACCCTTACATTATGCCCATTAAGTGGGTGTCCAGTGCTTTTGTAATATCGGTCAAGATGATTATGTGGTTCCATCTTTCATTCTGTTAATGCTGTGCACTGCATTAATTGATTGTCCTATGTTGAAG
>CAUYRH010053099.1:0-36038 GCA_963574655.1 Perodicticus potto
GGAGGAGACGGGGGAAAGACCGGGAGAGGAACGGAGAGAGCTTCTCTCTCCCTACTTGAAATCTCTCCCACTACCAGGAGCTTTGGTGTTTTCTGTATTCTTTTCTGTAAATCAATTCTGTCTTATCACGGACGGGTGGGGGGGGGGAAATAATTTAATTAATAATAATAAAATACATGTATTTAAAAAAAAAAAAGAATGGGGACAAATTAAAAAGGAAGAATCTGTGATAAGAATTCTTTTCATGGTCTTCTCCTTCTTTCTCTGTCTCAAATCTTTGCCTGAAATGAGATCTATACAGACTTCTTCATTCAAGCCTTTGTTCCTAGAACCTCAATCTCTCATATGTAATAGAATGAGAGGTATAATATGATACGATAGTTAAGAGCTTGAACTTTGGTCCCAGACTGTCCAAGGTCAAATTTTGTTTGTGCCACCATTTAAAAGTGTGACCTGGGAAAGATGTCATAAACAGACTTGTCCAAAGTTTCCTTCATTCTAAAAGAAGGCAGATGATATTAGTTCCCACTTTAGAGGGTTTGCTTACGCATGTATAGTATTAAATGAGTTAATATTTATAAAACACTTACAACAATGCATGCTACAGATTGTTACATAAATTCAACACGATCCTTAGAGAATTATTCCCAAGAATGAGAGCTATTATAATAGACCACAATATTTTCCTTCATAATGAGTGTATGATCTCTGTTAGATCTTTTTTCTGAGTTATTGAAACATTTTTTATGAAACTGACTAAAGTCATTTACACATCTTTAAAAAAGCAAAATCATGATAAAGACTTTTATGGATAAAGCATGGATAAAAATGTTTATCAGTTTTAAATATCTATGACTAATATACTAGTTTAAATCAAGGAAATTTATCATTGGGGAAAAGAATACTTTAAAAAGAAAATTAAATTGTAGGTATTTACTATGAATATTCACGTAAACCATACTTCACTTCAAGGAAGATTTATAGTAGTGTGAGAAATGATTATCAAGGTTACTGCTCTTTCCTCTACCTGTATTTTATAATGGGATTTGCCTCCATTGTTGTTTCTGATGGAGGCTATACCAGATGTGCTCCTGATGGGTTTTAAAACATATGAGGTTCCTGGGGGTTAATATCTGCTTCCATGGAAACTACCCTGGTGTGCCCCAGTTTTAAATGACTTCCTACAGTCTGACACCTGGAGGCACCTGCTCAGAGAAACAGCTTTCTTAGGACTGGAGCAACACACAAAATGAGAAAGGAAGGTTCATACTTTTCTCTGCGTTAAATATAAGATAACACTTTCGATTTTGTTTTTAAAAACGCTTTCTTTGGCATATACATAGCTATAACCTTATTCTAAAGTGTTCAGGAAAGTGCTTGGCAGGACTGGCAGTTTAAGAACATCTCCACTGACATGTCATGTTATAGTACTTTTGTGACATTGATAACAGAATCGTCTATAGGTCACTCTTCATTAATTAGTTAATTAATTTGACAAATGTTAATTTGATGTGCTGATAAGAAGAGAGAATACTTAAGATTCTGACCCTTAGAATCCAGCAGCCTAGTTGGTAAACAAATCCACAAAAAAAGATTATTCTAAGACAACCAGGAAAGTGCATTAAGTACACTGAGAAGGAAGACATTGCCAAGTGTGGGGAAGGAAAAATCACTAAAGTAAACTAGGAACCCAGACGACAGGCAACTACAACAGCAAACTAGGTGTAGTGAGGAGAAACAATTTGGTGTTTGGATATATGTAGGACAAGGTAATTTATTTGTAATTATGCAAATAGTAAGTACAAAAGAGGAAGTTTAATAAGGCCTCAAAACACAGATAATGGGCAGACTCATGTAATCATTATAGTAGGGCACTTAGCCTGTATCTTCTAGGTAAAGGGGATCTACTGAAAGCTCCCCTTTCTCTTCTAGCAGAGAAGAAACGTAGTTGGATTTGATGTTTCAGTAGATCTCTCTGGTGGCCGTGTTAAATGGCTCTGAAAGTAAGGAATATGGGAGAGAGATCTAGGTCAGAAAAACATGAAAGTGTACAATAATACAATGAATGAACAGAGGTATATGTATAGGAGAAATACTATATACTTGAATGGAAAAAATCAAACCAAAAGAATTTGAAGGATTGGATGGGTAGGAGAATGCCAGCTAAGACTTGTTATTGTACGTCTCTGGGGATTTCAACAGCTCAGATAGACAGTGTTGGAGTTTAAGATGACTGTGGGTCACACAGAGATGACCAGCAGGACGCTCTCCTGATCTGATATGAAGTGTAAGTAAAGCCTCCGAGCTAGACATGGAGACTTGGGGCTCATCCGCATATAAGT
Organism: Perodicticus potto; assembly: GCA_963574655.1. Classification (NCBI taxonomy): domain Eukaryota; kingdom Metazoa; phylum Chordata; class Mammalia; order Primates; family Lorisidae; genus Perodicticus; species Perodicticus potto. Next base: position 2,343 of record CAUYRH010053099.1, read on the forward strand.
AGTTACTAAATTCAAGTAACAGGTACAACCCCTCAGTGTAAACGACCACACAGAATCAGCATGATCCAAGCATAGGATGAAAGAATTGCTGAAATATTCACGTTACTCCTCCCTATGGATGAAGTCAGTTTAGAAGGTCTCAGACGTTTAGTGAATAACCATGGAAAATCTGGGAGGTAATGGCAACAGGAGAATTTGAGATTTTTCTAGTTTATAGCTAACATGTATCATATACATGGATATTAAATCTTTCATCCTCCATTACACCCTTATTCCCAGTTCACAGAAGTAGTTTATGTTAATAGTTTTGGGTTTTCTTAATTCTTTGACAACTATTCTTATATTTTCTTAGTATTTAAACTTTACTCAGATATACCAACACCCCTCCTATAAAGATAAGTAGCTCCTGGGTCTAGCTTTATAATATTTTTAAATTATTTTTATACAGACATACCTTGAAGATATGACAGGTTTGGGTACAGATAACCACAATAAAGCAAATATTGTAATAAAGTGAGTTACATGAATATTTTGGTTTCCCTGTGCATATAAAAATTATACTTACACTATACTATAGTATGTGAAGTAAGCAATACCATTATGCCTAAATCAACATACATATCTTAATTATAAGATTTTATTTTTTTGCTAAAAAATGCTATCATTTGAGCCTTCAGTGAATTGTACTCTTTTTATTGGTGGAGGGTTTTAAATAAGATGAACACTGACTAATGAGGGTGATGGTTCGGAATTGCTGGATGGCTGTAACCATTTCTTAAGACTATGAAGTTTTCCACACTGATTCACTATTCTTTTTATGTAAGATTTCTCTATACGATGTGATGCTATTTGACAGCATTTCATCAACCGTAGAGCTTCTTTCAAAATTGGAGTTAATTTTCTTAAAACATACCACTTCTTTATGACATATATCTGTTTAATATTCTAAATCACTTATTGGCTCTTCAACAATGTTCACAGCATTATCACCAGGAGTAGATGTCATTTCAAGAAACTACTCTTTTTGTTCATACAAATTTCTCATACTTGAAAGTTATATTATATTTCACCAATTCATTTATATCTGCAGGCTCCACTTCTAATTCTGGTTCTTTTACTCTTTCCACCACATCTTAAGTGACTTCCTCCACTGAAGTCTTGAACCTCTCAAAGTCATTCTCAAAGTAAAGGTTGGGATCCACTTCCTCCAAACTCCTTTTAATGTGTTGTCCTGCTATGCTCCCATGAATCATGAATCCTCTTGATAGCATATAGAATGGTGAATCCTTTCCTTAAAGTTTTCATAATTTTACAGTGCCTAGATCCATCACACGAATCCCTATTTCACCTAGAGCTTTACACAATTTATTTCTCAAATAACAATACTTCAAAATTGAAAGGACTCCTTAATCCATGAGCTGGAGAATGGAGGTTGTGTTAGCAGGCATGAAAGCAACATGGATCTCCTTGTACAGCTTACTCAGAGCTCTTGGGTGACCAGGTTAATTGCCAAATGAGCAATATTACTATATTTTGAAATCTTTTGTGTCTGAGAATTATGTCTTAACAGCAGTTTAAAATATTCAGTAAAATATGCTGAACACATGTGCTGTTTCCAGGCTTTGTCATTCCATTTCTAGAGCACAAGGAGAGTAGAGTTAGCCTAATTCTTACAGGCCCAAAGATTTCTGAATGGTAAATGAATGCTGGTTTCAACTTAATGTCACCAGCTTCATTTGCACCTAACAAGAGAGTCAGCCTGTACTTTGAAGGTTTGAAGCTAGGCATTGACATTTGCTCTCTATCTATAAAAATCCCAGATGAAATGTTCTTCCAACCGAAGGCTTCTTTGTCTACAGTGAAAATCTGCTCTGGTAGCCACCTTCGTCAATTATCTTAGCTAGATCTTCCGGATATAACTGCAGCTTCTTTATCAATACTGCTTTTTTCACCTTGCACATTTATATTCTAGAGATGGTTTTCTTTCTGATCCCTCATGAACCAACCACTGTAAGCTTCAAATTTCTCCTATTTTGTATTTTTATTAATTAATTAATTAATTAATTTTTTAAAATTAATATGAGGGTACGAATTTGTAGGTTACATTTTTGTTCTCACTTCCAAAGTAAAGTTCAAACTGTGGTTGAGCCCTTCACCCAGAGGGTGCTGAAGGCCTTACATTGTGCACATTAGGTGAGATTCTGCCAATTGCCCTCTTTCCTCCCTCCAATAACCCCCCACACCCCTGCTCTTCCCTTCCCTTCTCTAGACTATATTTGTGTTTTATGGGTGGTATGGATGGGTAATTGTTTGCATATTGGTTTCATAAGAGTATTGGGTACATTGTTTTTTTTTTTCATTCTTGAAATACTTTACTAAGAAGAATGTATTTCATCTCCATCTAGGTAAATATAAAAGATGTAAGTTCTTCATCTTTTCTTAAGGCTTTATAGTACTCCATGGTATACGTATGCCACAATTTGTTGATCCATTCAAGGGATGATAGGAATTTACTCAGAATTCTGTTCTGTGGATTCCTCCACAGCTGCTGTAGAATGAAGAGAGTTAGAGCCCCAGGCTGGGCTTTGGCCTTCGTCCAGACCACTCAAATTTTCTCTATATCAATAATGAGGCTGTTGTACTTTTTATCATTTCTGTTTTTACTGGAATAGCACATTTAATTTCCTTAAAATAGTTTCCCTTTACATTCACAACTTGGTTAACCATTTTGTACAAGAGGGCTCATCCTCTGCCTATCTTGGCTTTTGATATGCGTTTAATACCCTTGATCATTTATAGCTTTCGATTTATAGCGAGAGACACGTGATTCTTCCTTTCCCTTGAATACTTTGAGGCCATTGTAGTATTATTAATTGGCTTAATTTCAACATTGTTATGCCACACAGGATAGGAGTGTCTGAGGACAGGAGGGGAAGCAGATGGTTGGTGGATCAGATTACACACAGCAGTAAAATTAGGTTTGCCATTTTACAGGCACTGTTGGTGAATCCCCCCAAACAACTGCAACAGTGACATCAAATATCACAGATCATAGATCACTATAGCAAATAATGATGAAAGAAAAATGTGAAATAATATGAGAATAACCAAAATGTGACATGGAGACATACAGGGAACAAACATTATTGGAAAATAGGCACTGATATACTTGCTCAATGGAAGGTTGCCACAAACCTTTAATTTGTAAAACAAAAAAATGTCTTGAAAGCAGAAAAAAGTGGAATGCAATAAAACTAGGTATAATTGCAGTTCCAATTTTTATATTTTATGTCAACAAGTTACCTAGTACTTATATTCTGTTCTAAAATGATAGTTAAGCTTCTGTTCTTATCTATCCACCGTTTCTAACATTAAAAACAAGTCTCTGATATTTACAATACTGTGATTATGTCAACATGGATGCTTTAGAATAAAACTGTGTGTTGTGACACATAGTGAAATAAATGCAAACCTGAATCCTAAATCTGTGTCACTTAGAAAAAAATACTGCATTTATCCTTAAACAGGTATTGTTCCAGCTCCATTATAGGACTTGGACAGGGGGCGACTAAAACCTGAATTCTTAACTCAAGTTTTAATTGGTTACTCTTATTATTTCCTTATTTCATACTCCTTTTTCTCATGTTTTTATACTGAATTGTGCTTTGTGTTTCTACCTAGAGAGGAATTCTATGGTGTGTTAAAGTTGATCTATCATTCTGGTCCTTGCCGATTTCCATTGTTTCCAAATTTTTTGAAATATCTGGTTCAGCACTCTGTGATAGACATGGACAGTGAACTCATTGGACACGTATATCAACACTTCTCTACTGTTCCTGTCTATACTACAGAAGCTAGAGAGTTAAACAAACAAGCCTACATGTCCCAAATTCCCTGATAATGTGAGAACGTCAAATCATTCAAAAGTGAATTGAGTGGCACAAGGCAGCCTGGGTGCTGGAGACGCTCATTATGCTGGTGAGAAGTATAGCACAGACTTCCTTCTCTCAGAGTCTACAATTCCCATGGTGGACACAATCCTTAGACCATAGTGAGAAAGTATGTTCCTGGGTCAACATACAATAATTGCCAGATTCAGCTACAACTTGAAGAGTAGTCTGAGGCCACCCTAAAACATCCTTTTATAGACCATACATCATTTTTGTATTTAGCAAATTCCTTGAATTAAATTCTTTCTATTTACGTGGAAATGCAGCATGATATTTATAACTTGCAAACAGCCATTGCTTTACACATATCCCTTATTTTTTCAAACTATTATTCTTAGTATAAATCTTGTTTGTCATGTCCATTGAGCTTTAGAAACACTGACCTTTCTGAGAACTTGAAAAGGAGGGTAAGCCAATATTTTTACTCAGTCTGATACTACATGTATATGTATTTTTAAATATACATACATATTCTCCTCATGTTTTCAATAATTAGTTGATAAAACACATAGAATTCAAAATATTCTGATTTTTATGAAAAAATTATAGTTTATTAGTGTGCATCCTTTTCTTATATGGATTTAAATTTTTACCTCAATTTATGCTTTATATATTTTTCACTATAATGATTATTAAAATTCTGCTAAACTATTATCTTAATATATACAGGGAGTAATGCTTTGCAGTCTATTCTAAATTTGACAATTCTAACTATGAAGGATCAATGATTCCATTGTCACTTTATTCATCATTTAAATATAGTATTTTGACAGTTGCTGGAGGCAGATGCATGACCTAGGACTCTCTTGATTAAATGCTAATGAGTAATTTTACCTGGAAACTTATGTCAGAACAGACTGATTTGAAAGGCACATTTTGCTGAAGTGTTATATTGGATGCAATTAATGCCATTCCTACTAATGCATCATCCATTGGATTTTATATTTGTTTACTCTTCTCTGCCTTTGCCAACAGGAAGTTCAAGTTTACAAAAGGTCATTCAACCTGAGAATCCTACCACCTATAAAAGAAACAAATTAGAGATTCCGTGGGCTATATATAACTTTGAGGTAAACACACAAACATATCTTAATAAGTTTTAGGAGTAGTAACAAAAAATTTGAACACAATTGTATAAGGACTAGGAAAACAAGCTAAACCTTGTCAATGATTGTCTTGTGTGCAGCACTTCAGAGTAAAGTTAGGGCAACAAAGTGATTATTAGGGCTGGAAAGTGAATGAAACACAAGTCCACACTCCCACAAAATAGTGGCATCTAGGAGTGTATGGAGAATTGTGCCCTGAGGTTGAACATAGCCTTGCTTTCTGCTCGAGAAACTTAAAGAGTCATGGGAATGGCATGTGAGTTGTATACCTGCAGGAGGGCAAAAAGCTGGCCTCAGAGAAAACGCATATGTGAGGTGTGACAATCCCAGGCCTAATGGTTATGGTGAAGATTCTCTAGATTCCAGAGGTCTCTTGAGGCTGGAGGCAAAGGTCATGCTCAAGGTCTGCGGTTTTGAAAAAAAAAAAAAAAAGATGGAGACATTCTCTCTGCTCTTATTCACATCCTCTGGATCAGAGATGATGTCTGACAAGCAGCTGTATCTACTGCTTCCTATTTTATGACAATTAACACAGATCCAAGGTTTTCTTGAGAGGATGTCTCCCTGAGCACTTCAGTCCCCCAGCACAGACTTTGGGTCAAGCCTCTTCATTCCCTGTGCCAAAACACCTTCAATTTTTTATTTAAATTAATCAAAGATTTTATAATCAAATCACCTTTAGGTTACATGAAATTATGATTTTCAATTATGTGTTGGTAAAATATTGCTTCAAGAAAGAAAACTTATATTCAAAGTGATAGAACAGTCAGCAGGTAAAGATGTTATATAATTCATGTTAGATAACAAGAGCCAAATGTAAAGTTTATCAATTGGTTTCTCAAATTTGTACATTGCAAACACTGTTACATTGGCCTGGAGATCTAGAGATAGATAAAAGCTTATTGGAAAGGGAATTGCTAAAAATGAAATACATCAATTAAAAGGTGGTATCTCTTCCTTAGGCTTTGCTTATTCTTTATGCTTTCTCAGCCTCAAACTATTTGTGAGTGAATATATGAGGGCAAAAATCATGTGATAATAATTTAAACCCATTTGGAACATATCCATACCCAAACCAGGATAGCTACTGGCTCCCTACCGAGACTTTAATTAGTGTTATTAAAAAGAAAAACAAAACAAAAAAGGATACTGGTGTGTGTCTATGTGGGTTGGGGGTGTGTAAGAGGACAGTGGGCATAAAAAATTGGGCAGGTGGAAACAGGACGAATGTCAGGAGGACTCCACAATAGGTTTCTACACCAAGTATGAACCAAAAACTCTTAAATGTTTCCATTGTGCCTTGATGAGACATAACATTGTTCAAGCTGTCTTAGTCTCAAGAACAAAGACGAGCTGTCTCTGATTTTCTCTTTTTCACATATTCTTATATATAATTAAGCGACCAATGTGAGTCGAATCATCTTTAAATAAAACAACACTTATCAAGAAACATCACTATATTGAATACTAGTTTGAAACTGCACACAGTTAAATAAAAACATGGCATTTTCTTATCAAAACCAAATGAAGAAACCAATTTCAAAATAATGCAAATACTAAGATCTCATAAAATCAGAATGAATGGTTAAAGCTGCCTGGGAGCCACTGAGCTTGCTTTCTAGTGACATCAATATATTTTGATTCTAACATGTAGGTCACTATGAAAGTTTTGAGACAGACTGAGTTAGGGTTCATTATTTCACTTCCAAGAAACGCAGTCAATAGTGCCCTATCTGACTCACCCATGCAAGTTCAAACTTTCTCAGCTTGTTGGTATTTCTGGGAGGGCTGTATTTGTTTCTGTCAGTGGGAATTTTAAGTGTCTTGATATCTGTGTATCTCAAAGTTTTGTAAGGACCCACATATTTACTCAAGTGTGGTTAGTACCCATTTAATTCACCCCCAAACCGCCCATACCATGCCTGAAAACACTGTATCATCTGTTTCTGCAGTGTTTCAGATTTATAAAATTTTTACTACTGATACAAGGAGAAAAAATTTTTTTCTTCTAGATGAAACTTTTGTATTTTTTAATTCTAGAATGCATTTTTCTATTAATTCAGTCACCATATATACCATGATTAGGTAATAAATGCTTTGTGTCACCTGATGTTCTGAGATTTATCATATACTCTAACTTCTTTCACTAAATAATCTTCGTATATTATTAGGAACAACATGACAACAGCACCAAGGGAAACTGAAAATAGACAATATTAGGATGTATCTATTTAAACTGATAGCCAATGGAGACCTTTCAGCATCAGAATTTAATAATGACCTTCAAAAATAATAGCACTAACATTTATTAAGTATTTACCATAAAGATAATTTTCTGCTATGCAGTTGCAATGAGATCATTCTATTGAATTCTTGAGTGCTTATCAGCAAACTGTTCTAACATGCCTATTTTAAGAGGATGAATAATTAGAACTTGGAGAGTCTGACTTATGTGTCCGTGATCACACAGCTGACTTACACAGTAATAAGGGCTCCCTGCGCTCACCATTCAGCTCTTTCTCTGCTTCTGAGGCAGAGAAGTGTGAAGACTGATCAGTCGGCCTGGACATTCCTGGCGGCCCTGTGATTCTCCCGACTAGTGGACTGCGAGGGGAAGCAGCGTGCATCACTTGTGATGAGAGTGTGTTAGGAGCGCATAGCAGTCCTCTCCATATTTTCTTTCCTTGATGTTCCAGCCTTTAAGGCCCTGAAATGACTTAGCAGAGCTGCAAGTCTATCCCTGCCACAGGATGAAGGTTTGTTAAATTGTTACCTCAACGTTGACGATATTAGGCTTTGGGAGTTTATGTCATGAAGGTGGAGGCTCACAACCATGAAAGGGGAAAGGAGAAAACCATAACCACCATGGTCACTGGATTCCACTTTTAGTTATGATCAAATGCACCATCGGCACCATATGCACAGGTCTGTCGTGGACACTTGATCAGTGGCACACCAGAGGAGAGAGGGCAGGCAGTGGTCTTCCCTGTCTTAGAGAAGCATTTTATTACTGACACTGTTTGGAGTTTTCAATAAAGAATGGCAATAACATCCAGAAAAAAATTGAATTGCCTTTCTTCTTGTTTCCTTTGATTGGCCACAGAAAATTTGCCCCTTGATTTCCTGCACCAGAGCCAGGTCACTTTTTCTGCCCCAACCGCATCTTGGCAGCCTCTCTAACTGGGCATATGGACTTCCAGGGACATGTACCCTGGGACTGTGTTTGGTCTACCGTGTAAAAGAGATCAAATACTGACTTTTCCTGTAGCAAATTCATAATCCTGTGAAAGTTCAGTTTTATTATAATAGAACTTCTCTTATCTCAAGTTACACATTTTGGAATAGACTCTTTCCACTTTTAACTGACTCTTGATTTAGTCTCAAATACCCTATAAAATATTTTCATTTATTTTGTCTATTCAATAATTCCTTTAGATGTTTGTTTCATAGTTTTGAATTATCCTAATATTCTTTAGGGCATAGTTGGCATAAACCATGACAGCAAAAGTAAGGATAAATTATTGTATGAGTCAGTGCCAATTAACTTGAAAGGAATGGATTTTCTAAGTACAAGAAAAATGGTTCATAGTAGGCTGGGGGTGAAATAAAAACAAAACTGAACTAAAACCTTTAAAACCATAGCTCTTACCTCAAAGCTATTTAAAAACTCTATGTTAGGTAGATCTAGGAATAAAACAGTTAATAAAATCCAATTTATAAAAGAATGTATGTTGGGATTCAAAAAAGATGGGCTTTTTTCAAGTCAATTATTTTTCTATAAGAAAAATAAATTAGAAGAAAACTTAATGATGTAAAAAGTTTAATAGTAATTTACTTATAACATAAAATGTCAGTGGTAAGAATATTTATTTTTTTGTTACAATACCAGATTCTACTAAATTGCCATTGAGATCAACTAATAACTCATAATTTTCTTTTTCCTTCACTACATCTTCCTATTACATCCAGACTGTTTTCAGATTCACCACAGTAGTTTTGAATCCAATGGAACTAAACACAACTAAGTGTTGTCAAAATATGAAGACAAGTGGTTGATAAACTCATTGAATGAAAGAGAATTAGCTCAGAGATCATCACATGGCATCCTTCAAAAATGGAAAATCCAGGTGTGTTAAATAGCTGCAGGGTAACCAACATTGTAAGATGAGTAATTAAAAGTTTGTGATATACAATCATTTCCCCAATGTCAAGTTCTCCTTCCCTTCTCTTTGTACTCTTTGTCAGAAATTCACATATATAAATCACAACATTTATATAATGTGTAAAGAATTTCATAATTATTATTCAGTTTTCTCAGGCAGGTGTCTTTTGGGGTTCAAATAAAAGGAACTCCACCCTAGAGCACTGTGAGTGTTCAAGAGAAGGAGCCGGCCATGATACCACTGCTGAGTCAAATAATAATCTACATGTATGTACATTTTTGATTTAGGGGGATTACTAAAAACAAAAACAGTAGCATTCAGCAAGTTAAAATAAAATAATATTCTAGTTAAGAGTGTAAGTAAAGATTTCACTGTGGTTTAAATTCAGAAAAAAAAAGTGGAAGAAGTAGGAGACTTTAATTATCCTCAAGTACAAATTAGCATGGGCATAAGGAGCTAAAACAAAACAAAACAAATAACAAAAAGAAGCAAGCAGAAAAACATTTACACTTCAAGTAGAAAAGTATCTGACTGTGATCCTTTACTCACTAACTTGCAATTGCTCTTTAGAAAAAATAAATAACATAAATCATTGTATTTATGGGTACATTATTAAATTGATTGTTCACTTAAAACAATGGGAACTTATAAAAATTGTTTTAAAAGATACATAATCTTAGCGATAATAAAGGTATCACAGATGAGTATAAGTATAAACATTGTTCTGAATAACAAAGATCAAGGACAAAGTCAAAAGTAGAACCATGTTACTTTCATATTACTTTCAAACCCAACTCACTGTCATTACAGTTTGAAGAGACAATGATATCTATCATATTAATATAATGTTTCTAATTCAAAGTTTGTTGATATTGTGATTTGGTTTGTAAAAAATTAATGTATTTATTGGCTTTCTATGTTTATAAAAGCCTTAAACACTCAAGGAAGCTTTTTTTTTTTTTATTTGTTTGGGGTTTTTTGTTTGCTTTTGGCCGGGACTGGGTTTGAACCTGCCAACTCCAGCATATGGGGCCAGTGCTCTACTCCTTTAAGCCTAGGCGCTGCTACTTAAGAAAGTTTTTCTCTTGTGACTATTATGGTTTGAATGTGTCCCCTAAAATTCCTGTGTTGGAAACTTGATCTCCAATGCAGCAATGTTGGAGTGTGGGATCTAATGGGAAGTGTTTAAATTATGGAAGAACTAAATGGCATCATGATTGATCTTTAGGATACTGAAAAACTTACAAACAGGGAAAGCTATGTAATGCAATGATTTTAAGTGTTAACATTTGTTGGTTTTCGCTTAGGTTTATAAGGTTTATCTCTTTCTCAAAAGCCTTCAGTTCTGTTGCATATGGACCATTTTTATATTAACAATTTCCAAATTCACAGGATAGTAAATGCAGAGTGGCATAAAAAAAACAAAAGCGAAACGTCTTTTTTTTTTTACTTTTTGAGAGCAGAAAATATGTATCCATAACATTTATCATTCAATAATTTAGGAGAGGAACAAGATGTTATTTCACAACAATGAGATGTTTGTGACATGTCTGAACAATGAGATGTTAGTTACATATTCTGATTATAAAATAAATTCATCTTTTAGATTAAAAAAAGTACAATATACATTCACTTGATAAGGAAAACCTCATACTGACGTGAAGAAAAGATTCTGAGGGAGAGAGTGAAAGAAAAACACTGGGAACAGAGAACGAGATGGGTCAATACGTGCACAATAAGGAGAAATTAGAGAAAAGAGAAAGCATGTGGAAGAAAGGGAGCCAGAGAGACCACAAGTTGGGGAAAGAGTCATTTAGTCATCAAAGGACGCAAATCATGGGCCCATTTACCGAGAACACGCTGAGATGTGGCCTCGCGCCAAGTTCCATGACAGGTGCAGAGCACGTCAGTCTATGGCTGAGACAGTCACCAACAGAACGGACAAACAAGTTAAATATACCATTATACGCACTCACTATAAAAGAAAACAGAGAAAAATCAGGGAGCAGCTCTTCTCTGAAAATCCTTAAAACGCATTTGTGCCATCAAGCAGAAATGAATGTACAAAAAATTAGTTTTTGGAATGCCGGTGTGTTTACGCTATAACCACTCAATAGCAGTTTATAAAAGATAAACACAAAATATGAGCTTTTTGTTTTTTTAGTTTGTTTTCAGTTTGGAAACAGAAATAAACGTACTAATGGTTTACTGGGAGATGAACAGTATTTCACATGCTGATATTCCCTCACATTGTCTTTTGAAGTATTTCACGAATTTCAAAATGGAATACTCAGACACAGAGTCTCTATTTTTACTTTAAAAAGCCAAAGTCCACAGTTAAATTACAATTTTACTTATGTTTTTCTCATTGCTGGTTCATCCCAACCCTTCTAAAAATTATACTTGGGACCAGTAATAATTTAATTTTCACTCATATTCTTATCTAATGAAATACAACATTCTGATGTAGTATGATCTCTGTGGAAATGTTAGCCATTGGACTTCTAAGGGCTATGAAACAAAAAGTGTCTGACTATTCCTGGTTCTCAGCTTACCTCCCTAAGCCTTTAGTTCCCTGGTCCTCACTTTCTATTATGTACAGGTGAGAATCTCTCTGACCAATGTTTTTGCATACATTAGTAACATAGTAGTGTCTGTATTTATTAGAATTTACTTATTTATTTATAGAATATTTATTTACTAGAATTTCATACATTCCATAGACATCCTTTAGTTTTTGAGCCTAAAAAAGGATCTAATCCTTAGAATAGTTTGGAGCTATTTTTAATTCATTGAATCATTGAAGAAAGACTTTTTAAAGAAAACCAAACACATGAAAAACTATATTATGCCAAAGGAACTATACCTCTTCTTGCCCAGTTCAGCTTGTTAAGGAACCAGAACCAAATACACAAAAGGCATGGTTCAGGGACAGTGGGAGTAGAGAGAGGACAGTAACTGGGACAGGAAAGGATTTGCACAGAAACTAAGTAATGAGGCATGACACAAATAATAGAAGATAGTGTTCAAAGTACGGAAGACAGAAAGAGCATTAAAACCAGAAGAATCATCATAGGCAAGGTCACGAAAGGGTCTGTATTAGAGTCGATGAACATAGGGTTGCCCTTGTGAATGGGATGCAGAGACAGAGAGTGGGTGGAGAAGAGGCTGGGGCAGTTTTAATAGATTTGTATGTATCGGGCTATGGTATCTGCAACTAATCACTTAGGCCATTATAAAATAGAGCTGCATGAAATAGGCTGAACAAAGACGGTTATTGTCCTTGGCAAAAAGCTGAATCTTTTCCAAATGAGCTCTCTGTTGGCAATAGAACTAATGTACTTGGTTTGCTACTGAGCACCTCTGTAAAATAGCCACTGTGGAAAATGTTTGTGTGGTCATTTATTTCCCCCACGGAATACAAGCATGTCACTGGGTTTGACACTGCTATGGCTCTGTGACAGGATGGAGGCACATAACGTGTGAGAAGAGTCCAGATATTTGAATTCATTGGTGAGCTATCTAGGAATCTATAATCAATATTCATTTGAATTTATACAACTGGAGCCAGAATACAGCCATATGACACTTGCAAAACATCATTTAGTTATTTTAGAATTCAAAATGAGGAAAGGGTAGGAATTTAAGCACATAATTATCTTTTAAATGCTCCAATTGTGATATATGTCATTGAGGCAAAAATTTTTATGGTTAATAATGTAAGTATATTCTCCCTCAAGCTCATTGCCATCTTTGGATGTCCTTTATTTAGAGTAAAATTTGAAATAGAGAAAACTTAATGACTCCTTCATTTTCATAATCATTTGTGGCCATTATACATAGGTCACTCACAGCTTCTGTTATTATCAGAACATTAAAAACCCTGCTGGGGCTTCTCATTGTTATTTGCTTGACATCCACTTAATATTTACCACTGGGAACATCACAGATGGCTCCGTTTTCTTCTGATCATAGTAATGAAGAATAATTGTTATTTTTATGGGTCCTTTTGGAATACTCTATCTGTAAGTAAATAGCTTTTAGAAAGAGAGAAATTATATTCAAAGAGGCTTTATCATTTGACCACACCCCACCAAAAATTTGCAATTAAATTTGACCGAGATCCCTTATTGTTTAATTCACTGAGGAAGGTACAGAGAAGATAATTAGTTAAAAAAAAAAATAAAAGGACATTGTAATTGTTGTAATACTTAGAAATATTTAGGATACGAGTAATGAAGAAAAACATCTCACTCAAACTGCCTTAAGGTAAGAAATCTATTATCTTCTATTATTGAAAATGTCAAATGAAGCACTGGTTTCAGGCATATGTAGCTTTTCATACAAATTCAAGTGACGTCATTAAGTTTGGTTTCTCTGCATAATTTGACTGTTTCCCTAGATTACTTCATTTTTCACTCTGGAAATGCCTTGTGGTTGCAGGATCACTGTCCAACTTCTGGGATTACATCCACATTTAGTAGGAAAGAATTTTTATACTGATAAGCTCTGCTGAAATCCCAGTGCATTTCATATGACATCCATCCCTGAACACCGCCGAGCAGTGTTCTCAATGTGAGTAACAGTTATTTCATCCCTGGCTAATGCTCTACCTATGGGCTATAATAAAAGAAGAGAAAAAGAAGAACAGACCCAGACTTATGCTGGTAGCTAAAGCAACAAAATACCAGTACAATAAAATATTGTGTAAAATTACCCCTGCAAGTTGACTGCTCAAGGGAATGTAAAAAGCTTGTCAACACACACGGAATTAGGCCTACTGTGTATTGGATACATACATGTGGCACCTACCTGTCCTATCAAAACTAGGTCAACTTCAGGAGGTGGTCAACATAGGGGAGGTGGTCAGCTGTGGAGGTTCTATTGCACTTGTATATATTTAAATATAAATTTTATAAAGGTACGTATTTTACATAAATACGTACCTTTATAAAATGTACCCCGCAGGCGACTCTTAAAGCATGGTGTGCAGGATTATCTTTTTTTTTTCACAACATACCCACAATATTCTATGATTTACATTTTCACTTTTTATACTAAATATTGAGAGATACTTGCAAGGTGATCTGACTTCACGATTCTTATTTTTAATAATTTTACAGCTGTGTCTTCCACAACATTAACACTGATTTCTTTACACATTCATAGAGTTGGTGTTGAAAGTTGTTTGTCCTCTTTTCCTGAATTCTTGGATTTCTATATATTTTTTTTTGCTTCCTTTAAAGTACATTGAGAAATTTTTAGTCCATACAACATGGTGTAGACCCATTTCTCTTAGTTCATCCCTCAATTTTCCCACTAAGTACAACTATAAACTCTAGAATTAACCTGGGAATCAACCACAAAAATATATATACTCTGAAATGTAGCAAAAGAGTAAATGGGTTAGCTATCCGAGACTGGAAGAACAACTCGGAGGAATGCGCAGCACTCACAAACACACACAACACACAAGGCCACCTGAACACTTTGTTCTCCAACCTCCAGTCTAGTAATGAAAGTCTACTAACGTGATCCACATAAATTTCTCCCTCCTCTCAATCATCCAAAGGTCCTTCTGACTACATCAAAAGTAGAGAAATCAATCAAAAGCTCACACACAGAACGCAACTGTCAAACGTGAGACTACCTTGCAAGAAACCTCTTTGTCCACACAAGGCTGATACTCACATTTGCTTCTCAGAGAGAGCTTGCCATTTTAGGGTGATAGGGGATGGGGGTCACTAGTGGGAGTGACAGTACCCCTCCTCTGCACCCTACCAACTTGGAAAAAAACCTTCAGCCTCCTCAAGGAACACCATTCCTGTGATACTTTACTAAAGAGAAATTTTCCTCAAGTAACACCATTCCTGTGATACTTTACTAAAGAGAAATTCTTAACAACCTTCAGTAATCTTTGGTTGAAGGACTGACATATATTTAGCTTGTGAACACTTGGAACTGGAGGAGCGTTAAGCACATAAACCAATAAGAAAAATAACTATTGAAATGTCCAATAAAGCAAGTCATTATTTATTTTAAGAATGGGTTTCTAAATTTTGGTAAATTATATTACTATGATCATCTCTGAAAAGACTTTGAGATGTCACTTGTCAGTATTTTAATTTTGAATGTTAAAAGCCAAACTAGGCTATAGTATAAAAATCATCCTTAAAAATAAACTGTCTAAAAATATTATAGTTCATCAGATACAATAGTTTTGATCAGTGACTATTTGGATTTCTCATTGCTGCCATTTCTAGTTCTGTTTAACAGTAATTTAATGTAAATAATGGAGCATTTGATAAGAATCTGTTAAATGCTCCTATTTTTCCTCTGGTTGAGTTCTTTCATTATTTACTCTTTCTGTTTTTCTTTTATTTTTTTTCATTCTTCCATTTATTCTTGATAAAGTGACAGAATATTTTATGTTACTTTTTTTCCCTCCACTTTGAGTTTTAAACCATAGTTTGAATTTTCCATGATGATTATTTTTAATTATAATTTTGAATTTTAATCTGTTCATTGTAATTAAAGTTTAATTTTATAGCAAAGATACATTAGGATGTCTCCAGCATGCAGCCAAACAATCCATTTCAATAAACAAATTCAAGTTTTCTCACTTTACGTTCCTCATTATAAAGAAAAGGCAGCATTCAATTTATGACAAGATAATTGTAGGAATGGGTGCTGTGCTTTTCTGCAACTTATCTCTACCCCATGTTAAGATAAATTTTGAATTGGAATCTTGATTTATTTTTTATTTTTAAAAATTAAGTTGATGTTACTTCAATGCCATAAATACTTTTTCATATTTGGATTTGTTGTTTTTACTATATCTCATTCATATTTTTAAAAAGTAAGTCTTGTACAATTAATCTTAAACAGCTTCAAAATTTCACTCCTTATATCTCATGGTAATCTTTTAAAGTATGGAAGAAATTTTTTTGATGATCTGACTCAGTACTTTCATTAAAACAGCCTTTGGCAGGTGGGATGTAAAGGTGAGAGAACTTAAAGACCAAATTATACAATTATTTTGGACTATATGTCATCAGTTATTCTTGGTTGTTTGAATTTTTTCATACATATATTGAAAGAAACTGGATAAATTTTAGTGATTTCAGAATGCAAATGCATTCTTTTCAGCAAAATTATAATTTGATCTTATCAATTATATACAACACAAATTTTAGTATATTTAGAACAGAGCCATAACACTGGGAGTTGCACCAGAACTTTATTGGAGAATGTTTGGTAAAGAAGAAAATGCGCAAGTGTGCGTACACAGTATAATTGGTTTTGTCAGAAGCACATGATAATAAAAGTACCAAAGAATCAGCATAATGACCATGTTTACTACCTCAAAGATTTCCTCTTGAACTTTGTTTAATTTCGCTTCTATCTCACCCTCTTTCCCCAGGCCCAGAATATTACTGATACTGTTTATTTCACTATAGATTACTTTGCATTTTTAGCGTTATTTTGTGTAATTTATGTTTTTCTTTTAATAAATGGAATTATAAGCATGCAGTCTTTTCTTTCTGGCCTTTTGTTCTTCTCCAAATAATTTTGAGAATATAGTATATTGTTTTGCCTATAGTTAACTCCTTTTACTGGTAGGAGTATACTGGTCATTTTAATAACAGACAAAATGGATTTTCAAAGGAAGCATTCTACCAGGAATGAATAGGATTTTTCATACTAATGAAAGGGCCAATGCATTATGATACATAGTAATGTGAAATATTTTACATCTAGTAATAAATTTCTAAATAAAAGAAACAAAGTAATAGAATTGCAAGGCAAAATAAACAAATTCACAATTACAGTTGTAGACTTTCACAAAAATCTGAGTATTAGATAGAATCATGATAGAAAATCAGAAAATATATAGAGCAGTAAATAACATTTTTAGCCACATTGACATAACTGACATTTATGGAATACTCAATCCAACTGCAGTAGAAATGTTTACCTAGACATTTGTGAAGATATGTCATATTTTGATGCACAAAACAAGTTTTAATGAATTTAAATGCATTCAAGTCATACACATTGTATTATAATTTTTTTTCATTTACCTAATAATGTATAACTGAAAATAATAAATATTTCTCAATTTATAATGTATAGAATATCTTTAGATATTGAAATTTGGTGAATGACTTTTTGGAATCCACAATAAACATGGACTATTATAAATATGTGTATTTCATCTACTACTTGTCAATTGGCAGACATAGAACAGAAATTATAAATAGTGAAGTGTTCTCCCCTTTTAAGAATAACTAATTTTTTAACTTGAAAGCAATTGGTTTTCTACATTTTTGGCTGAAGCTTTAAAGCTTTGAAATTTTTTTATATCTCTAGTGAGAAAACAAGGTGAGTGATTATTCAAACAAGTTACTCAAATTAATTTTGAGGTTGATTAATTTTTCTCTAATAGTTCTCTAAAACATGTTATAAAAAGTCATTTATTTTTTTTTCTTTCTTTTTTTTGTGGAGACAGAGTCCCACTTTATCACCTTCGGTAGAGTGCCGTGGCATCACACAGCTCACAGCAACCTCCAACTCCTGGGCTTAGGCGATTCTCTTGCCTCAGCCTCCTGAGTAGCTGGGACTACAGGCACCCGCCACAACGCTCAGCTATTTTTCTGTTTTGCAGTTTGGCCAAGGCTGGGTTTGAACCTGCCACCTTCAGTATATGGGACCAGCGCCCTACTTGATGAGCCACAGGTGCCACCCTAAAAAGTCATTTCTTATATATTTAAACTATTTTTATTCTATTTCTCATATTTAAATATACAGTAATAAGTAACAAAGTTTACTTTGAAAATTATATAGCTGATTCTAATAATATTTCTTCCTTGTCAAGTCTAAAATGCATATAAACATCATTATGTATATTATTTATATATGTTATACCATGTACATGTTTATCCTCTTGTCCTATTGGTTTTGTTAGTTTGGAGAATGTTGACTAATACAAATTATGAAATGTTGATACCAAGAGTGGCTCTACAATTAAAAAAAATTACATATTAGTGTTTTAAATTATTTCTGGGGTTTCTGGAATTAGCTCTCTTATTTAACTAGGTTTATAGCCACCCTCCTACACTGCTGGTGGTGTGTCATTGTCATAATCACATTGTCATAATGTCTCTATTTCCTATAATACAGAGAGCAGCGCTTGTCCAAGTGGTGAACTGTTTCTAGAGATATGCAAAATATCTGTATTGGATACTGCTAATCAACCTTGTACAACAAGCAAGGAGACAGGTGAGTTACTGTACGGCATCTTCAAATATTTTTGGAAAACTAACAAAAATACTGACATGGGTTATTTCCTCCTAAAATCACTGAATAAAGTGTGAAACGATAACCCCTAATGAGCTCAGACATTTGAATTTTCAGCTCAAGCGCCATATCAGTGACTTAAAAGATTTTTATGAAAGCCTTCAGGGAGACCTTTATTTCTGGTAGCCACAGGGCTTAAATTAGTGAAAATCAAACTAAGAACCTTATCTTTTTGACTGGCTGAATTACAAAACAAGTGGAACTACTTTCAGGTTGTCTAGTCTTAAATTCAGGACTATAATGGTGGAAAAGATAAAGTTAAAGCCATTATAACTCCCTCTACCTATGAAAGCAGAAAATTGAAAGCAATACCACATACCTGGACAGATGGCAGAGATTAGTGCCACCATCAAGGATAGGAAAGATTCGGGGTGATTTCCACAACATCACTATTTAACTCACCTAAGTGGCCTCTATGTAAGACGTATGAATTTTGGAGAATGAGAAAGGGTTATAAACTTAGCAAGGTGGCGACTCCAATTGTATTTGCTCTACCAGAGATGTTTCATTGAGTGAGCAAATTAATATGTCTTTTGGTATCTGATACAAAGCTATTGGTCTAGAAAATACCTTTTTCTCCAGGATTATCTAGAATCACTTTTTTTTCATCTGATAAGGCCAAAAATCCACCTTCCCCGTATTTCCTGAGAGGTATAGGGACTCCCCAGCCCTACATCATAACTTAGTTTGCAGGGATCTCTGTCACCTTTTCATTCCATATGACACCACACACACTCATCACATTGATAAAAATATACTGATTGGACCTGGTTAAAAAAAAGTAACCACTCTTAAAGACTTATTGGTGAGACACTTGAAAGTTAGAGAAAGATAATTAGGTGTTACTAAAATTCAGGGTTTTCTACTTAATACATTTGTAGAGATCCAGTGGTGTAAGGCATGTTAAAATATGTCTTTTCAAGAGAAGGATAAATTATTCAATCTAGACTCTCTGACAACTAAAAAACAGGTTCAAGATTGAGTAGAAACATATGAAATTTCCTTGTAGACATATTTTATAAAAATTTTAAGGTCATTATTCAATGGGACACCCTTTTGCAGCTCAACATAGAGTGGGAATTACCCTGAAAAGATTTGAGAGTGTGGCTTTTGCCTATTGTAGTAAATTATAATTTGAAACATAAAAAAACCTCATGCTGTTTTTAAAGGAGTTGTATCAGCTTGAACTTAATAGGATTCAGAGTGTTTAAATGAAAATAGGTTTCTATGTGCTAAATATATCTGGCCAAGAAGAAAACCAAGAAATTTACTCAGCTATAATCACACACTATTTCTGACAGAAAAGTAAGGATGTCTCAGAGTCACCCTAATACCACTAAGAGCAATAGATTTAATAACCATTTCTAGGGAGTAGAAGTAAGTCCTAATCAAGGAAAATTCCCTATGCAGGAGGCAGAGGTGAAGGAAACTGGTAATTTTTTGTCTGACTGGATCTCAAAATATCCGTAGATGAGTAACTGTCAAATGCTCCTGTTTCCTCCTTCATTTTTAGAATGTTAATGGCTAGTGTTATAAACTGCCCTCGTTTTATAATTGTCGGAAACATTTTCTGGAGGCATTGGATAGAAAAAGTGCACCAGATACAACATCAGGTATAATACCTGGGGAGTTACTAGCACCTGGAATTGATATCGGTGAATCAATTCTGAAATTCAGGTTTAATCCTGATAATATAAAATATACAAGACTTTGAAAGTTTTAGGAAGGGGATAAATTTATTTCCATGCATCGAAAGGATGTGGAACATTAGGAAACACAAAGAAGATTATGCGACTCTGTGAGATTGGCGTTGCTCACCAAACCAAGCTTCCGTTGCCTCTGCACATGTATGACTGTGTGCTTAGTAACATTACTGAACTTGACCAATGGAAAATTGTGAGTGTGATGATACAAAAAGAGGTTTGCTAGGTATTTACAATGCTGGGATTTCTATTTGGCAGTCAATTGACACAAAAGGGAGCAGAGCTGCACTATATAATTTAAAATAATTGTCAAGTTCAGACAAACACACAATCATTTAGAAAAATTGTTATTTATACTACTACATTTTGGTTTGATTTTTTTTTTACTCAGCAATAGATAAGTGTCTAGGACAACTTATATTATCTCTAACAATTCCTAAATCAATTCTTAAAGATGAATGTTATCCACTTTAGAACAATTATTTTATAGGTGAGAAAACCAAGGTGTACATTTTGACTCCCTGTGAAACTGGATGGTGGAATGCATTTTCTTCTGGAGAATAGCTAGAGATGTGATCATGAATTTTTTCAAAAACTAAACATATTTGTGAAGTCATAAGCTTGCTCACCGCAGATGTTATTCAAAATAAACATAAAATGCAACACTTTATTAAAGTAAAAGTATCTTTACTATTAATATACAAATGGTGAAGTGTGACAAGTTTGATATACTATAAGCCATACTTTCAATGTCTCTCATAAATACAAAACATCAACATTTGCAGTATAATTTTTACAGTTTAGACATATATATACAGCATTTCATAGGGACATACTATATTGAAACAATAAGAAACTTTGTGGTAGCCAACTTAAGAATATAGATTTTTAAATGGAGATATAAGTTAAAGAAAATAAAGTCTAGTGTGTTTTAATGCATACTGAGCACAGCATAGAATTCACACACCAAAAAGGGTTTCTTAAAACCATGGTTTCTAAGTTCATACATTTCTGACAGGGTTTAGAGGCAAATGCTGAACCATAAATAATTCTTTACGAGTTCAAACAAACAGGTTTGCTCTTAACAGTACCATTTATTTTATAGTATGCATGTTGTTCTCTGAAAAATCCATTTTGCAAAATTGAACCATAGGTTCTATCTCTGGTAACTTTCTCCGCTGGATTTCACTCCCTAGGTTTTCTCCTTTGCATCATCAAAATGACCTTGATTTTCACCTCAGCAATGTTCCTAGTCCCTGGTCTAGTACTTCTCAAAGTCAAGTCTTCTTACCTACTCCACATGTAGGAGTTCACTCTGCCTTTCTGGATCCTTTCATTTCTTTGTTTCTCTACTGTCCTAGGTCTACTTGTGACTTGGAGTCTTCAACAGTCACTGCTTTGTTTACCCTCTTCCATGGATGGCTAAAAGCAGATGCCAGAGGACACATGTTTTCATTTCAGAAAAAAATATTGAGTAGCAATATTTAAGTTTTACATGAGCAATAATAATGGACATTGTGGGGTCCGAATTCCAAAAATTGTATAAAAAATGTAAAGATGTGATACCAGCTACTATGTTTATGTATGTTATTGGCAAAATCCTAAAGTGAGCAATAAACTATTTTTCTAAGAATATTAAGTTGTATCAAATAAATAGTTACTATTATATATAATTTAAAATATTTTACTTTATGAGGGGAAAGAGTTAATCTATTAGCATTCTTTCATAATGATTGACGGTTGTATTTCATAAGTAAATGTAATTTTTAAAGAAGGAAGGGTGGGGCCTAGAAGAAAATTGTTACTCAGAGACTACTACATGCCTAAGTGCTTGTATAACTTTTCACTTGTTTTATCGCAGAACATTAGTAAGCCTATGAGGAGAATACTTTTACTGAAAAAATATCCACCTTAGGATTGAAGTATTTCATTTTTATGACCATCTGCAACTTAATTTTGCATTGTCAATCCATCTTTTCATAATTCCAATGGGAAAATCTTATAAAACAATGCTTCGAAGGTTAATAAACAGATGCATCCATTTTCTCTCTAATGGTAAATAATGGCTAATAATCTCATTGGAAAATATTTTACTTACTCATAAAGTTTGTTGAACAAGAACTCTGGATATGATTATGAAAAAGCAATCCATGAGGGATTTAAGTTGAATGTTTACATTATTCCCCATGAAAAAGAATATTATAAATTTAATAAATAATCTTAATATGCTATTCCAATATTTTTCAGAAGTTGAAAATATTATTTCTACTGCTTCACTTGTAGATAAGTTCAACAGAGATTATCATCAATAGTAAAAGATGATTTATGATTCAAAATCAAATACTCATATATATTATAGGGATAATAAAGATCCAAGAGATTCCATAGTAATTTGATTCCTTTATAAAAGTTATATGATGTCTTTATCCAATAACTGGTAAAATTCAATTTTAATTGTATCTATGATATATGCATTGTTTAGAAAAACAATACAGAGTGCATTAAGAATATTTTGTGTATGGAAAATTGAGCTTGTTCACTGAATGTAAATAAGACAATTTCATCTAAGTGTCACAGATATGAGCAAAACATATCAATGGTGATAGTAATCGTAGCTTTTAACTTTTAAAAAAGCAGAATGTCATGCTAATTCAAAGGCACAAATACATATTAATTATCTAAAATAAGAAATAAAATAGAGGTATGATTATAAAGATACAAGCAATTGTTGGTACACAAATAAATAATTTGACTAATAAAATCTATTTTTATAAATATTTAATTCAAGGACTAAGATTCATACGAAGTTTGCTGGACCAAATAACCTTTCAAAAATTCTTTTATAGCTATTAATATTAAGAGAAGGAAAACTTGAGAATCATTACATTGATAATAGACATTAGTATCAATAGAATGCCAATCTGTCTTACCCCACAAAAATAATAAATCTTTAGAAATCACAGTTATTAATTAAATTTACTTCAAATCATTGTAAAATATGGTGACTTATTAATCTTTGCAGGTTGAAAGCAAAATAGATGTTAAAATTTTTGATATTACTTTTTCCTGTCATATGTTGTTGAACATAGATTGTCATTGGCTAATTGCACATAATCTATCAAGAAATATCAATATTTCAATGACATCTCTGTCTCATAGTTTACAATAGTATAAGGTTTGGATTATTTTATCAGTCCTTATATTCAATCGCCCTTTGACATCATATACTAATACTAAAGAGTATTCTTAAACAACAAAAGTAACATTTAGACAGTCATATGGGTATGTTTAATCTAAAATAAGGATGAAGTAGGTTATTCAATTCTACTATAATTTTCAATTTACTATTATCTATATCTTATTTAAAACATTTTTATAAATAATTTGGAGCATTCCATTCAAATATTAGAAGGAAAATTTTATCACAGCATGGCCTTGCTCCTGCATTGCATGGATTTCAGGGAAAAGAGGTAAGGATCATTTGGACAATCGAAACAGTGCACTTGAAACAGTCTGTGTACATTTAGCTTTAGATTATCTGTTAATTTCATTATTCCACGAGTGGCAGGAAGTATTTAAGTCAATTTTTGAACATGAAAAATCCAAATAAATGAGAGGAACAAAATTTTAAATTGAGAAAACAGAAAAATATTTTGTTCTTTATTATGATTTCTCCACTCTCGAAATAAAGCACAAATATAACAATGGTAAACATGCGGGACCATATTCTCAATCATCATAATCCTTTCACCATCATTAGTTGAAAACCATGTGACCCTATCCAGAAAAAATTAGCACTCGTGTTTCTTGCTTCATGGACACTTTACTAAGCTTCTTCACTTTGCACAAACAAACTAATTCAAGTATTTTGACAAGTTTTAGTACATTGGTACAAAACAAACAAAGTAAAACACAGTCAAGTAAAGCAAACTAGATGATCAGACAAACATAAACTAAAATAGCAACAGTCAAAACCATCAAAGACCAGTTGGATAGTTAAAATGAACTAACTGATTTTAGACACTACTCTAGTTCCTAGGTAGGCACAGGAATTCTATTATTTTCTTTAGAATCTGCCAGACAAATAGCAAGAGATTCTTGCATTATAACCCTGCAATTTATGGCAGAGACACTCTGGCGACTTAGTGCCTTAACACGGAAGATAGTTATATTTTGTCCTGGGGTCAGCCAGAAAAATGACAACTGCTATAAAATTGTCTCTCCTTGGCTGACAATTTCAAGCACTTTGCAAATAAAAAATACTCATAAGTGGCATAGATATTACATTTAATAGTTATCAAATGATCTCTCTGGAGAAACTTCCAAATCAGGTCTCTCTTCACTGTTAACATTTTCTCTAATGTTCTATTGAAATGCATTTTCCAACCAGTCATCTTCTGAGGTACAATCACAGGAAACACCAAAGGCTCTGAGGATGATGACGCCTAATGCAACCTTTGGCTCTCTACACTAAGAGATAATCTAAAGCCTGCTCCCAATGGGTATGAATATTCATAGTCATAAGTACTTTTTAAAACTTTACATATAAGTTAAAGCATGTTTCAATCTTTTACCTCTGGGAGCTTGCATAGCTTGGAAGTAGATACATATTTTATTCTGGTTTAGGCCTTAACAAGTGATATAAGAAAGTTCGTTTTGAATAATTAAGGGATTTCTTCAGCCGAAGTTGTTTATCAAAGTCTTAAAATAACTTCTAGCTAAAACATCAGAATAAAAAGCACAGAGTGTCGAATCAACTGTTTATCACTGACACTTGTATGGCACATGTAAGTATTAAAGAATTTCTTATTAACTTAACCAACCTTAAGTTTATAATTTCCATTAGCCAATTATATGTAATGATGGATATAAAATGATGAGAAAATTAGTTCTTAAACAAAGATTACCTGGAACTATAGGCTAAAAAACGTGTCTGAAGATATAATTTGCAGTATTTTAGTACTAATGGTTTATTTTTGATAAATTATTCTAAAAATAAATGATAATCACATATTTATAAATATATCAAGACACCATATTGATAATTGTTCCCATTTCAATTTATTTTATTTGAAGCTGCGGGCAGAAATCAATATTATTTTCACTTGCAATACATTTATTTTTTGTGTAATCCATTATGAATGAATATGATATATATAAAGAGATAGAGATTTGGAGAATTTTTCTAATCTAATTTTACACACATGTATATTCTTTAAAACGGGTAGCAATTTTGATCTGGCACTTGGTCTCTCAAAACTCAATGCTAAAAATGTACTGAATTATAACTTGAAAAGAGTTCTCCAAATTTTTCTCAATTTTTTATATCTGCTTAAGACCACTGGCTCCTTCAAGCCCATGTTCCCTGAAATTCCCCTGATAGAAGTATCTTTATTAAGTTCCTTCATCTTAAGCTAACAGCCACTTTAGAAATGTATTTGCTCAAGATAGGTTCATAAACATGCAGGGCTTTCTTATACATGTAGCTCATAAAACTTTTGTTTTGTTTTCTTAAACCCCTATTAATTAGAGAGGATGAAATATATGTATTGGTGTTAAGAAATACAGTTCTTAAGAAATAGAGCACTTTTGCCTTATAATAAATTGCAATACATCAGTCATAGAATCAAATTAAATACCCAAGAGTTGGTGCCAGTCAGGTCTCTATATTGAAATTTTTAAGAAACTTAACAACGACGACAACAACAACAACAACAAAAGGAAATGGACCATGGGCAGGAGTATTGGATTGTATGTATATGTGTACAAGCTATTCCAAGCTAGAAGTTCCCCAAGAAATTAAGGTCAATGGAATAGTTTTGGTCATAGGGTCACTGCAATCCGTACGCTCTCTGTAGTACTTTCAAGCCGTTGTAATGTCGTCGTTATGCTTTGCTGTCATCCTCTTTTGATTGGATGATATCATTAGAAACTTTAATTTCTATAGTTTCCGGATTTAGAACTTCTTTCCCATTTTCTTCTTTTAAAGGCAATTTTCTGGAAGAAAATAGTTTAAAATAATCTTAATTTGTTAGGTTTTTTTTTTCATATATATCCTTTAACACTTAAGTCACTTATATATAGGAAATACACTATAATAATTGGAAAGAAAAATTAATTTATTAAACTAATATCAACTTGATATAAATGTGTATAAGAGAATGAAACAATGAACTTTGTTTATTGTAAAAATGCAGTGTAATGCAGAAGGACGAGTGAAACTATATATTTGTAGATTTAGATGTACAAATTATTCACTATAGGATGGCCTTCTAGTTGATAAGTAATTGCTGATATTAAAACATAGTTAAGTGTTTTAGAAGGAAAAAAGCCAAAACACATGTCAGGTATATGATTTAATAGTATCGAAATAAATGAACAATTGTTGCTGGAACCTGTTACATAAAATTAGAAATTGGGTGAATTAGCAATGTTCTTTGAACTTAATACAAATAAAATATATTTTCAGACATTTTCACTTTTTAATATTGACTGTGTTTTCTCTGTTCTCTTTTCATTATTGTTTGTGTTTCAATTCTTACATCACTTGTGAGCACATAATTTATAGTTTAAGAGTTGTTTTCAGTGGCAACCTATGGAGCAATACCAACTTCCATTTCTTTTTCTTTTTCTTTCTTTCCTTTTTTTTTTTGCAGTTTTTGTCTGGGGCTGGGTTTGAACCCACCACCTACAGCATATGGGGCTGGCAACCTACTCCCATGAACCACAGGCACCACCCCCATCTATTTCTTAATATTAACCTAGCTTCACAGATCTTACTATGATGTCAACAAATTATGCTTTCTGATTTTTTTTCCTAACATTCTTAAATTCAATAGTATATTGTTACATCTTTTGAGTGTAAATTTTTGGAAGTAATTTTTCCTCCCTTGACAAAATGCCTTTCCTACATCAAGAGAATTAAATTACAAATAGAATTCTAACTCACCAGTGTAATTTTAACCTCATCATTTTATAGGGAAATGAATGTTAATATGGTAGCTTCCCTGGGGTTTATTTATAATATACTTTATACTTTTTAGCGAATAAGGTAATACATTGTGTTCTCAAGGTCAAAGCTATCAGAACTAATCAGGCATAAGTAAGACACAGGCAAAAACTAACAAGATGCATTGTGGGGAATAAAGAACTATTGTCCCAATGAGAAAAGGCTCTTTTAAGTGTGTTATAAATAGTGCACTCATTGTTCTACCATTCATTCCTAAGTATGGAAAATATTGACAAGAAAAGTTATAAAAATAAAGAGTCATTCCTAGCATCAAAATGTAGATAAATCTAGTTATGATAGGAGGTTAATATAATACTTAATATATCTTTGTATATCTTTGAACTATGTATTGAGTTCTTTTTTTTTCATTTTTAAAGATAACTTTATTAATTCCTTCTTATCTATGTACAGATTAATGCATTTATGGGGTACAAAGTGCTGATTTCATGTAGAATTAGGAACCCTTACATCTCACTGGTTAATACCTTACCTCGTTTACTTAATTACTGTGTTAAGACATTTATACTCTATACTTAATAGATCCAACATGTACCTTTGCACTATGCACCATAGGTGTGATCCCACCATTCACCCTCCGTCGATCTGACCTCCCCCCTCCTTTCCCATTTCCCCCTCTTCCTCCATCATCCTAGGCCATAGTTGTGATCTATTCTCCATTTGTAAGCGTGAGTGATTGTAAATTGGTTTCATAATAGTACTGAGTACATTGAACATTTTTTCTTCCATTCTTGAGATACTTTACTAAGTAGGATATGTTACAGCTACATCCATGTAAACATAAAAGAGGTAAAGTCTCCATCTTTTTTAAGGCTGCATAATATCCCATAGTACACATATACCACAATTTATTAATCCATTCATAGGTCAATGGGCACTTGGGCTTCTTCCATGACTTGGCTATTATGAATTGAGCTGCAATGAACAATATGGTGCAAATATCTCGGTTATAAAGTGATTTTTGGTCTTTTGGATATACACCTAGTAGAAGAATTTCAGGCACAAACAGCAGGTCTACTTTTAGTTCCCTGAGTATTCTCCATACTTCTTTCTAATGAACCAATGTTTTCAAATAATCCTTGCATGGTGTACTTCTGCACATATAATTTATCATTACTTGTGTTTATGTTAAATATTTTTAAAGATTACTGTTAATTCTGTTATATTTTATGGTTAATATTTCTATTTTATGACTAAGACCTAAAGGTAAATTACATTTATTCCCCGAAATGTAGACCAGTCCAAAGACAGTTTTTTTAACTAGTTTCCATGCACACCAATATGACACTGTAAGCATTAATTAATAAAAAGAGTGTGTTTTGTTGTGTAATATTTTGCTTCATTGAAAAGATTTCTATTTCTGAAGGTGAGATTATAGAACCCATTTCAAAAAAGTAACTTCAATTTAGAATGTAAAGATTTTTAAATACAATCACTAAATTATGGCTGGAGAATTTAGATTAAAACTTGCTCTGGTAGGTAGTGCCTGTGGCTCAAAGGAGTCGGGCACCAGGCCCATATGCCCAAGGTGGTGGGTTCAAACCCAGCCCCAGTCAAAAACAAAAAACAAACAAACAAAACAACCTTTTGCTCTGGAGTAATACTTTGTGTTTACCCAAATATTAATCATTTCGATCCCTTGAAGGCAGATAAGGGTGATTTCCAAAAAAAAAAGGAAAAGGAAAGAGAAAGAAAGAAAGAAAGAGGGCGGCGCCTGTGGCTCAACGGAGTAGGGAGCTGGCCCCATATGCCAGAGGTGGCGGGTTCAAACCCAGACCCAGCCAAAAAGAAAAAAAAAAAAAAAGAAAGAAAGAAAGGAGACCATTACTTACAGCTATGCCAACATTCTGCCTTTGATTTAGGGTGAGAAATATAAATCAGATTACTCTGCAAGAGAATACTAGCTTATAAAGAAAAAGAGCTATTTGTTTTGAAAAATAATAAAGTTAAAATTAATTTTGGTGAGCAGTAAAGATTATGATCACCATGCTTTTATTAGTGCCATTACTATCAAATACATTTAAAAGAACACAACTTACTTCAATTTCATAAAAATAGTTTTCTTTTGAATCTCTTAACTTTTAATGTTCATAAAGCTAGACACATTTTCACCTTTGCAGGTTTAATTGAAATATTTGCTATAGTTTTATAGAATGGAGGTCTGAGGGATGCATAAATGAATAACATAGTCTTGAAAGGAGATCAATCATCACTTATTCATGGAATTTAAAATAATAGTTTAACAGTATGTTCTCCTTTTCTTTATAAATATTCTTTTTATTAATGCTATTGGGTATATTTTACGGTCATTTGAATATATAACTTTTAATGCATCTTTATTTTGGTAAAAATATATTTTTTTTAATTTTTAAAGTCAAAGCATTATATTCTTAGCAAACCAGATTAGTGTTGGAAAAATCCAAATCTACAGTATAGAAGTGCTCCTGTCTTTTGATATATTTGCATAAAATTAGAGCTATATAGCTAACAATGGACCTTCTCTGACATTGATGCAGATTTTTATTTGAAATTTCTCATGATATAGGAATTTCAGATATTCATATATACCATCTTTGAAAAATAAAAAGTATAATTCTTTTACAAATAATAATACTGTACATATATATTTCAAATAATGGTAATGGGTTACCCCTTTAAAAATACTGATTAATTTATAAGTAAGTCCTTCAAGATACATACTCAGGTTCTGTTAGTGGTGTGGTTTCATTTGGTTCATTTACTGGGCTGCCATCTTCATGATTAGTAATTCTTTCATCCTCTGTTCTCATCTCTACTATTGGTTCTTTTGATCCATCTTTCCTAGAAACATAAAGAAAAACATCACATCTCTGAAATGTTAAAGCGGATTCATCATGGAAATCCTCACCTAATCGTAGCTCCCTCCAAATAAATTCACATGGTCAAACTAGGAATACCACTAAGAATTTTTTTTTCCATTTATATTTATCTCACTCTATATTTTTACTCAGAAAAAAAAAAAACAAAAATTTTATTTTCTCTGTATCTCTTTGCTTCATCAAGATGTGTCAATTATTTTGCCGAAACAATTCACACATTAAATTCAGTTTCTATTTGGAAATAAATAAAAATATTTTGTTAAGTAAAGTTTACAGCATGAAGTAGCTTTATTTCTCCAAACTGGCCACATTTTAAAATATAAAAAGCACTTTAAAACATTTTTCAAAATATTAAAAAACATTTGGAAAGCATTTATGAAATATTGAAAACATCTAAAATACATCAGAAATATTTTTTTCATTTAAATTGTGGAAAATAAAATTTGTATATGTTTTATTTTCCTAAATGTCTCCCAATTTATCTGAAAGATATTTAATATAATGTGATCATTGGCTTTTAATGCATTTCCATGTTTTTAAGAAAGTAGTTTAAATAATAGAATTATGGCAACATGTATGTATGAATTTACAAGTTCACATTCTAATGTCATCTCTATCAGATTTCTAAAATATGAGAGCAAATGTAATTCTTCATAATTTATGAAAACTGAAAAGCTTACTACACAGTTGCATTCCTCAATAAAATGAATAAAAAGATAGAATAAAAAGAAAGTCATTTGGTGATGGCAAAGGATGAAAGCAACTAGCAGGGTTGGAAGGGGTGTACCGTTAATACAGGTTTCAAATACGATGAGGAAAAAAAATAGTAAGACACAGAAGGGGGACTTCAACTTCCTAGGGACATAATCTTGCCATATAATCTGACAATTGTGCCTCTACACATACAGTTAAGTTGAAAACTTACATCCACACAAAATGTCTGCACGTGAATGTTTACAGCGACTCTATTCATGATTGCTAGAATATGTAACCAATCGAGATGTCTTTCAGTAGGGAAATGAATAAATACATGTGGTATATCCATACAATTGGGCATTACTCATAATAAAAATAAATGAGCTATCAACTTTTCAAAAGATACAGAAAAACGTTAAACGTACTTACGACAGCCAGTCTGAAAAGGCTGCACACTCTGTGATTCCCATTATATTACATTCTAAAGAGGACGAATGTATGGGATCAATACTAAGATCAGGATCAGTGGATTCAAGTGCAGAGGGGGACACGGGGTGACTAGATGGTGCACAGAGAGTATTTAGGACAGTCAAACCACTCTATTTGTTCCCGTAATGAGGGGCACAGGACACAAAAGTTACTTCTTCTTTTTTTTTTTTTTTCTGAAAATCCAGTTTGTTTTCCATGTTGTGGACAGATCCAGTCAGTGTGATCAGTTTTTCTGCATGTGTAATAATTTATCAAAATAAGTTTTCCCACAAGACTCTTTTCCATCAACTCTGAAAATCCTGTTCTGACAACATATCCAAATAAAGCTCTTGAAAATCACCTCTTAAAATTTGGAAGAAAATGTGGCAAGTCTTTCCTGTAACATTTACTGCACTACAAATGGCTAAAGAGCAATCTATATTTTAAAAGGTGACTAGTACAACAGTTGAAATCAGAAAATTAATGTTTTAGTGCATTTTGCTCCAGTTTTAGCCAACATGCTACATTTTCCTTTTTGTTTGTTTAGGGGAGGGTTGTAGGAGCACACAAAGTGGACTTGAGGATTTCCATTGTACGAAAAGATATGACTCTGCAAGCAAAACAGTGTAAGCTGCCTTTTTTCTTAAGACCTGGACATTTTAAGACAGAAGCTTTGCAAAACATTACACAATTTTTTATTATTAAATGAGAAAATCTCATTTGTTACATCGTCACATTGCTAGTCAGAGAAATGCTGCAGTGATGAAGAAAGTCAAGGCTGGATCAACCAAAGTCCTCATTTCTACAACATTCATTTACAGAGAAATAATGTTCAACACAGCCCAACACAACATTCTTGGTTTTCTTCATATTGAAGTCCCCCAAAAAAATCTTCTAATGGGGTATTTCACTACATAAATTATAGTTCTTCATTTTTTACAATTCACCCCAAACTGTATGAAAGATGTATCACACTAAAATTTCTAAAGCTGTTAGGAAATCCTTCACACATCGTCGTCATCCGATGTGTCACTGCTACTTGTCTCTGTGTCGTCATTCTCAATTGCGGGTTTGAAAGTGCTGTTTTTCCAAGGTCCAAACTTGAAGTCACAGATCAGGCCATTTTTCAAAATACCATTTTTTCTCAGACCATTCTTCTGTAACTAAAAGGCCAAAAACAAATTATCCAAGAGTTTCTTACCTAATAAGAATACTATAATAATTAAAGATAACCAATTTTTAAAAATGCAAGGGGAAGATTCGATATATTAAATTCACTCTTTAAAAAATTTAAAATTAGATCAAGTCCACTGTATTATAATATCAGCATGACTAATTTCCTCAAGGATTAGGTTAAAACACTTAACTGTTTTAAAGATGACAATATCAATAAGATCTCTGTTTAGAAATTGGGCTCTGTATGAACACACCAATTTAAAAAATTCTAGGATTGATTAAACATCTCAGCTTCCTGACGCTTTATCAAACATTTCCTAAAACTCTTTCAGGAAAAAAATTAAGAGCTGGGCACAGAGGATTGAACCGAGATCAGCCTGAAAGAGAGGAGTGAGACCTCCTCCCTACAAAAGCAAAAAAATTAGCGAGGCATGGTGGCACACACCTGAAGTCCCAGTTACTGAAGAGGCTGAGACAGAGGAGGACTGCTTGAGCCCAGGAATTTGAGACTGTGGTGAGCTATGATGAGGCCACTGTACCCTAGCTGGGACAATAAAGCAAGACTACCTCAAACAAACAAAAGGAAAAAGGAAAGAAAGAAAAACTGAAGAGACATAAAACAAGATATTTTAGAATATGAAATACTCTTGCAAGAAAAAGGATAAAAGGTAAGCTATCTGGGAAGCAAATGATGTTCTCTACTTATCACCCTATCCCCAACAACAAAAAGTTTTGAAAATGACTGATCGTAGACATATTATTTACACTAATTCTTAACTATTACACACCCAACAGTTTAAGGAAGTCATCATTACAGACTTGTTTAAAAAACAAAGGCATCTCAGCCAGGCATGGTGGCGCACAGTTATAATCCCAGATACTGCAGAGGCTGAGGTGGAAGATTGCTTGTGCCCAGTGAGACTGTCTCTTTAAGAAAAAAACACGTTGGCTTGGCGCCTGTGGCTCAACAGGCTAAGGCGCCAGCCACGTACACCTGAGCTGGCGGGTTCGAATCCAGCCCCAACTCCGCCAAACAACAATCACGGCTACAACCAAAAAATGGCCGGGCATTGTGGCGGGTGCCTGTAGTCCCAGCTACTTGGGAGGCGGAGGCAAGAGACTCGCTTGAGCCCAGGAATTGGAGGTTGCTGTGAGCTGTGATGCCACAGCACTCTGTCCAGGGTGACAG
>CAUYRH010053101.1:0-28169 GCA_963574655.1 Perodicticus potto
CAAGGCAACCAGCACTTCTCACAGCTTAGAGCAGCAATTGATTAAGATCTTAAAGCAGTTAAAGAATCTATCACCAAATTACAACAGTCTTTGACGTCCCTGTCTGAGGTAGTCCTCCAAAACAGACTAGGATTAGACCTCCTATTCCTAAAAGAAAGAGGCCTATGTGCAACTCTTAAAGAACAATGCTGTTTTTATGCCGATCATACCGGATTAGTCCGAGATTCTATGTCTAAACTCAGAGATCGCCTAGCCCAAAGACAGCGAGACCGTAAGTCCCAACAAAACTTCTTTGAAAGCTGGTTCAATAAATCCCCCTGGCTAACTACCCTCCTCTCCACCATAGCAGGACCTCTCCTCATACTGTTGCTCCTCCTCACTTTCGGCCCCTGCATACTTACTCGATTACTTGCTTACATCCGCGAACGACTCAGCACAACCCAAGCGCTTATACTTACCCAACAATATCACCTTTTACAACAACAGGACCCTGAAACAAGGCTTTAAGATCAAAGCTTTAAGATTAAATCTAGTTTCCCAAATCAAAGGGGGGAATGAAAGACCCCATTTCGGGACCCTTCTCCTCGCCCCTCCCGATAGAGATTTTTCCTGGCAAAAACAACTTACTTATCACACCTCCGCATGCACTTTCCAAACAGCTGCAGCTTCCTCCCGAGCGCGGCGGCCTCACCCTGACCCCTACCCCTCCCTGCCCACCAAACAGCTGCAGCTTCCTCCCGAGCACGGCGGCCTCACCCTGACCCCTACCCCTCCTTGCCCCTCCCTGCCCTTTTCTGCGGTTTTTGCCTTTAAAACCAGACTGTAACAGCTGCCCGCGGGCCTCCTCCCTGAGCGGCTGAGGGACCCTGGCACACCAGCAATAAACGCCTCTTGCTTTTGCATCGACCTGAGTGTAGTGACTCTCCTTGGGGGCTGCAATCCCAACGTTAGACCCCCTCTCGGGTCTAACACAATCACCTTTAAGGAGAATCCTAAGAACAGATATATTTGTAAATTGGGAATGTTGAAATGAATATGCAAATGGAGGCCAAACTTTTTTTCTATTCAGGAAGGAAGGGTATGCATCCACTGGCTGTAAATCATTAGCAAGTCTAAAAAGAATTATTTTACATTGCTTTTTAGTTATCTACAACTTAAAGAGATATAAAGACAATTCTTAGTTTTTATTCTGTACATCAATCTTTTTTTTTTCCCTTGAGACAAGGTCTCACTCTGCTGCTGCTGTCCAGCCTGGAGTGGAATGGTGCAATCATAGATCATTACTATAATGCTTCACACCCTCCCACCTCAGACAGCCAAGTAGCTAGAACTACAAATGCATGCCACCATGCCCAGCTGATTTTCAAAAAATTATTTTCTGTAAAGTCTGAGCTGCCCAGGCTGTTCTCAAACTCATGGCTTCAAACAATCCTCCTACCTTGGCTTCCCAAGGTGCTGGGATGACAGGTGTGAGCCACCATGCTCCGCCTACACCACTCTTTTAAATGAGACTATGAATCCCACAATTTGTTGCATACCTTCGTATATGAGTACATATGTATTCATTAAATGTTTAAAATGTATTTCCATTTAGAAAATTATCTTTTTATGTAATTTATCTTGTAATGTTTTACTTCACACTTTTCTCTCAAAATAAATATGTATTGAAATTAATTTAAATTTTTTTTCTAGGCTTATTAGGCTCTAAAAGCTAACAATTTTGGTAGAATTTAGTTAGAACTATAAATAATATAATAAACTTCACAGTTATATATGAGTTTTGAAAAATAGTTATTAAAAACAAAATGTAAAATTTTATTGACAATCTACCTTCCACGAGCTAGACTATGGAGGTGGAGATATTATATTGATTCTTAACATCAAATTATACATGTATCTTGAAACATTTTTTTGTTTGTCACCCCAGAATATTTTTTCTCCCTCTTGGAGTAATTATAAGATTAGCATGTAGGATGAATAAAATTATCTAAATTTCTTTGCAAATTTAGGGTGCATTGTGATAATGGAGGATCACAAGAGGAATCTTGGATGGATCAGTTTTTGGAAAGGATTCATAGGAAAAGTTCACGATTTTGGAATCAAATCTCTTTAAATTTTCAATGCTTTCCATGATTGGAAAATTTTTGTGTAGATTCAGGACTTAATGCCTTCCAGGCTGCTGCCCTAAACTGCCCAAAGTTAATTTAATTAGAGACATTCTCCTTTCTCATATTTGTCCCCTTTGTTCCCTTTAATTGTAATCCCTTATTCACAATTAATAACAATTAATAAACACACTTCACTATCAAGAAAATTCTGGAATATATCTACATGTGAGAAGATTAAGGATTTTTCGTATAGGGGCCTAGATTTCATAATTTCACTTTGCTTTTCACTCGGATTTAAAGCTACCTAACTTGTTATCTGTGGTAAACATTGCTTTTTAAATAATCGCAGTGTTAACAAGAGCTGTATTGATTGTCCACATTATGTCAGACGTTGTACTAAGATCTATCATTCAGTCCTCATACATGTTAGTCTAAATTTTACAAGTGAAGGTACCAAGCTTGGTTTGGCAAAAGAGCATCCCTTGTCCAAGGTCACACAACATAACAAAAAAACAGGATTCAATGCATATCTGACTTCAAATTTTGTGCTTTTAATCATTGCAATATGTAGGTATGGTCATGTGATTTCGAGGTGAAATTTTATTCTTCCATGTTTCAGGGGTTCTGATAATTTCTGTATTATATTAGTTTATTGCATATTTGAATGAATCAGTTTAATAGAATGTTATTCCAATTCTTTGCCTCTGAAATACTTGATTTGAACAAGGTGATTCTCAGGTTCCCTTCCAGTACTGAAATTCTATGGTTCTGCAACTTCTTCTTTTAGTCTGCCGAATATTGGAAGTATTTCCCACAAAATAATTATTAGAACAAAACCAATCTGCTAATCTTCTCTTTTTGGGTTGATAAAAGCAGCTTCTTCAAACTAAATCTAGTTGTTATTTTATTCTGTGTTTTGCATCTTGCTACTCTCTCTCCTTTCCACTTTGTTACATGTATGAGCTGCGTTTTAATTTTATTTTTTCCATTTCTGCCTCTTTACTGGTCAGTGGTTTGCCAAGAGTCAAGGAGACCTGCCAACCAATTATTTTGAAAGTTGGCCTTATTTCTTGTTAACCTTTTCAGCAAAGGAAGGCTCTCTCATACCATTACGGAAGGCATTGGCTCTTGCAGGAGTTATTTTCTTATGAAATTAGGAAATTAGCTATTTCCTTTTAAAGTTAACTTTAAAATGGAGAAAAGGCCTAACAAAATAGTTCCCTCACTCTTCTGCCCTGATAGCTGGCACACTTGCTATTGTAGATATCCCTATATGTGGAGGTACTGAGATTTTGGTAAGATCCTTCTAAAATACACACACGATAAATGAATGAAGGGCAAGGGAATGGGATGTGGAGGAAAATGAGTGTAAACTATGATCACTTATTAAGATATTAAAATGATTTCACTTAAATAACCAATTCACACAATCACTGAGACCCTGGGGGAGCAGAACACTGACCAGGTAAATTCTGAGTGTTGAGATTGGAGAGTGCCTGATGGAGTGAGGGGTAGAATAACCTGTGGGATGCAGGGAACAGCTTGAGGGCATGCTGGTGAAATGACAAATGGAACTGGGAACTTTGCCTACTTAACAATTTCGCCCAAGGCCAGCCTATCTATGGAGGTCATCTTTTTCAACCCCAGACCTGCAGACTTGATTGCATCGAAACCGCTTAGGACAGTTGGGTTCCTATTCAATACGAAAATATGTCCGTTGAAGGAGATCCAATAACCTTGGACCAGAGAAAATTTATCACAAACTGTTTACTCTACATTTTTGAAGGCATAAATACCCAAAGCTAGGCAATAGCGACAACTCTTTTTAAACTATGCCATTGCCACTCTCAGAGATGACCCAGGCGCTGCACAAGCAATAACAATGCAATACGTTTGCTCCCTTGCAAATTAAGCTGTGAAGATCTGCCTCAAACCTTCCACGGAAATTTTTCAATGAAAGGGGAAGTGTCTGCATTTTCAGCCCTGTAGTACACTAACAGCACCAAGGTTTCTAATTAAAAAACCTGTTCTTACTAAAATTACCCTCAGGCACACACATCTGCAGCGGAAACCCCCACTGATAACTGAATTTCAGCTCTTTTAGAAGGGTAAGGCCTTTGAAGAGGCACTGGGTGACAGATAAGAGTTTGGAGAAACATCGCACAGGAGAGTAGCATAAGTCTAAGCATCTCTGAATTTTTTCTAATGGCAGCTATATCAGAATACCTAAGTACTCAGTCAAAAACGGTGTATTAGAAGCTGAAATTGAGAGGATTATGGTTTATTATGCCCACCATCTCATAAACTATTCCTAAAGGACAGAAACTGGTACAAAAATGTGTCATTAAGAAATGTGTTCTTTTGCTTTTAACAACGCGTCCTGGCTGGGAGTCACCTAACAGCAGTCTTGTTTATTAGAAGCTGCTTTATTCCAGCATGAGGGGCAATAACGTTAACATGGGTGGCAAGATACTAAACTTAAAATATGCACCAGCATGCAGAATTAAAGTAGAGATGCGAGTTCTCATTGCTTTGTTCACCTGTGGAGGAAAATATTAGCACATTGCTTTAATTGGATTTTTCTATGATCAATTTTTGAAAGTAAATCATGAAACTCTGAAATACTACCATAGGAAGTCAACTCACATGCACACAGCATTAGAAATCCTTTTA
The DNA here is from genome assembly GCA_963574655.1 of Perodicticus potto. Lineage (NCBI taxonomy): Eukaryota > Metazoa > Chordata > Mammalia > Primates > Lorisidae > Perodicticus > Perodicticus potto. The sequence continues at coordinate 4,782 of CAUYRH010053101.1, forward strand.
TGCACTTTCATAGTTAAAGAGAGGGACATAGATTACTCGATTTTCATTTGTCAGGTTTTTCTTCTTTTTAGAATAGACACGTGAGTCAATCATTCTAAGGTGATTCCTTTTTAAACCTAATCCCACATTCATACAGCAAGCCTTAATGAGTCCACTAGGAGTAAACAAATTAGTCTCCAGGATGTATTATGCATTAATTAATCAAACTAATAGTAGCGTATAATGTGCAATAGATGAAAATTAGTTCTAAGCACAATACTCACATATAAGAAGAGAAGAGGAGAAAAAATATGGAGTAATAATGAAAAATCAGTTTCTACAAATAGAAGTTGAATAGCTCTGTTTTTCTCCACGCATTTCAGGCCATTTATTGACAAAGAGAACACAAAAACGTGGCCTTCACAGCCAAGATACCCATGTGATATAGACGGGGGAAGAGGGAGGGAATAACATCTGTAGGTCTAGAGGAGGGATTATCAAAGTATTGCCTGCTACCTGTTTTCTAAGACTCAGGAGCAAATAATTACTTCTACATTTTATTTTATATTTTATTTCACTTTATTTAAATATTTATTTATTTTGAGACAGGTTCTTACTCTGTTGCCCTGGCTACAGTGCAGTAGCATCATCATAGCTCACTGCAGCATCTAACTCCTGGGCTCAAGTGATCCTTCTGTCTCAGCCTCCAAGAGTAGCTGGGACTGCAGATGCATACCATCATATTTGGCTACTTTTTCATATTTTTTGCAGAGATGATATCTTACTGTGTTGTTCAGTCTGGTTTCAAACTCTTAGGCTCAAGTGATCTTCTGGCCTCAGCATTTCAAAGAGCTAGGATTACAGGCATGAGCTACTTACCCTGGCCTCTACATGTTTGAATTGGTTGAAAAATGCCATGGAAGAACAACAGCGTATGACACATGAAAATTACAGGAAATTCACATTTCAGTGTTCAAAATAAAATGTAATTGGAACATAGTCAAACAAGTTATATATTGTCTACAGCTGTTTTTATCTCGCAATAGCAGGTTAAATAGTTGTAACAGAGACCTTCCGGCCTACAAATACAAGTATATTTACTATTTGGCTCTTTGCAGAAAAAAATGTAGCAACCTAGTCCAGAGGAAACAAAAGCCCCAGCAGTGATAGCAGGGGTACATAATTTGGTGTAAGAATATACATCTTAAAAATGAGAGAGGAAGACAGATAACATCTCATACAAGGCACTAGAAAGAACAGAACATTTTAACCAGGTAAGGAGAAACATGACTATAGTCTCTGCTATTTGGGAGGCTGAAGAAGGAGGATTGTTTGAGTTCAGGTGTTTTAGACCAGACTGAAGAACACGGTGAGACCGGGTCACTGAAAAAAAAGCAAAAACAAAACCAAGAAAACACATTAGAAAACAAAAAAAAAGAATGCATCTTCACTTCTTGTTCTTCTTGGCTAATTCCTTGGTCTAATTCTTAGAATAAAATAAAACAAACCCAAAATAGACAATGTGCCCACCTATACTTTTCAAAATAGCCAAGTTCATGAATGACAAAGGCAGACTAAAGAACTGGTTCAGAATAAAGAAGGTAAGAGAGACGGGACAACTAAATTCAGCAAGTGGCCTTGGCCTGAAATGTGGATCAGACTTCTAAAAAAAAAAAAAAAATTGGCCATAAAGAACATTATTGGAAGATTTGGGTAAAATTTAAATAACTTCTGTAGATTAGATAATTGTCTTACACCAACATTAGTTTTCTGATTTTGATAGTTGTAGTGGGGTATTTAAGATGATGCCATTGCTCTTAGGAAACACATGTGAAAGTATTTTGTGATGATAGGGGCTCCAGGTGTATTTCTCAGCTTCAAATGTTTCAGGGAAAAATGTGTGTGTGTGTGTGTAGTGTTCATGTATATAAACATGAATATATACATGAATATGTGTATATGTAGAGACAAAGCTTATGCAAAATGGTGAAAAGATTTGGTAAAATTGTACCAATGGAGGAATTTGGGTAGAAGACATAATGGACTACAACTCGTAACTTTTTTTGTAAGTCTGAAATTATTTTAAAAGTAAAAATTTATTTAAAAAATAGGATAAAAACACTTCCAATTGTTCCTGCAGCCTCATTAATGTGAACCCCAAATGGCCACATCTCTATCTCCTCTTGACCAGCAGTACTTGGGTTCTCAGTTGTTACTTGGTACTGTGGCTTTGTACTGTAGCAACCAAACCGGTCTGGGACTAGCTTTCTCAGATTTCCCTTCCCATAGAATTCAGAGTCAGTCTGAGAGATGAGGAATTCACATAGATTTGAAAGGCAGAAGGGAAGCTGCAGCTAGTATTTTCTGTCTTGAAAATCAGTACAGGCTGCAGGCATTAGTGCAGCTCACAAGCTGTCAGTGATCTGGCAGATCCCCCTGCTGGTGTGGGACATCAACCAAATCCATAGGTCCTCCAGCTCCCACCAGACCTCCTCCTTCAGCTTTTCCTAGTCCTTGGTCAGTGGCATACAATTTTGTGGTGAAAACTTGAGTGCCAGCTACTGCAAGTCACCAGTAGTTGCAGACTCTGAGACACAGAATCTGGTATAAAAATAAGCCATTTGGGGCAGTGCCTGTGGCTCTTTGGGTAGGACACAGCCCCACATACCAAGGCTGGAAGGTTTGAACCCGGCCCCAGCCAAACTACCACAAAAAATAGCTGGGCACTGTTGCGGGCGCCTGTAGTCCCAGTTACTTGGGAGGCTGACGCAGGAGAACCACCTAAGCCCAGGAGTTGGAGGTTGCTGTGAGCTGTGTGAGGCCAATGGCACTCTACCAAGGGTGACAAAGTGAGACTCTGTCTCTACAAAAAAAAATTATATATGAATGTATATGCCATTTGTCTTTAGTCTCATCCACACTCTGCTTTTCTGCAAGCCTGTCTCCAGCAGCTCCTAGAGTTGCATATGGTCTAATTCATATTTTGAAGATTTTTTTTGCTTATTTGAGAGAGTGTCTCACTCTATTGCCTGGGCTATATAGTGTTGTGATCATAGCTCACTGTAATCTCAAACTTCTAGGCCAGCAGTTCTCAACCTGTGGGTCACGATCCCTTTGGGGGTCTCTTGCATATCAGATATTTAGATTATGATTCATAACAGTAGAAAAATTAGTTATGAAGTAGCAACAAAAATAATTTTATGGTTGGGGGTCACCACAACGTGAGGAACTGTATTAAAGGGTCATGGCATTAGAAAGGTTGAGAACCACCGTTCTAGGCTTAAGCAATCCTCCTGCCTCAGCCTCCCAAGTAGCTGGGACTACAGGTGTGCACCACCATGCCTGGCTAATATTTGTGTGTGTGTGTGTGTGTGTGTGTGTGTAGAGAAGGTATCTCACTGTCCCTCAGGCTTGTCTTGAACTCTTAGTCTCAAGTGATCCTCCCCTCTCAGCTTCTCAAAGTGCTAGGATTACTGGCATAAGCCACCATGCCTGTGTCCCTATTTTTAAAATTCCTTATTCTATATCACTTATATTGTCTGTTCTTCTCTGATCAAACTCTGACTCATACCTTGGTTTTCTGAAATACAGCAAAGGTCATGGAGCAAACACTATTTCAACTCAAGTCTCACATCATTACCTTATCCTTTGAAATTATCTCATTATCTAAAACTCCTAGGAGGGTGCACTAAAAACTGAATGCTAGATAAAAATGAGTAAAATCACTTTTTGTTGCCTACCTGCTACAGACACACCTCATTTTACCGTGCTTCATTTTATTGTGTTTCATAGATATTGGGATTTTTACGAAGTAAAGCTTGTGACAACCCTACATTAAGCAAGTCTATAGATGCCATTTTTCTAATATGTGTTCACTTTGTGTCACATCTTTGTAATTCTTCCAAGACTTCAAAATTTGTCATCATTTTTTATATGTATGGTGATTAGTGATCTTTGATGTAACTACGGTAATTGTTCTGTGGATGGCACTAACTGCACCCACATAAACTTAATCAATAAATATTGTATGGATAGTAACTATTCCATTGATCTGTCATTCACCTGTCTCTCTCCCTCTCCTAAGGCCTCCCTATTTCCTGAAACACAACGATATTGAAATCAGGCCAATTAATAACCTTACAATGGCCTTTAAGTCTTCAAGTGAAAGAAAATGTCACACATCTTTCATTTAAAATAAAAAACTAGAAATGATGAAGCTTAGTGGAGGGAAGTGTATCAAAATCCAAGATAAGCTGAAAACTAGGCTTCCTGTGCCAAAGAGCTAGCCAATTTGTGAATGCAAAGGAAAAGGACTTGGAGGAAATTAAAAATGCTATTGCAGTGAATGCATAAATGATAAGAACATGAAACAGCCTAGGTCCTGACAAGGAGAAAGTTTTAGTGGGCTGGATAGATGATCAAGCCAGACAAACTTTCTGCTTAGTCAAAGCCTAGTCTGGAGCAAGGCCTTAACTCTCTTCAATTCTGTGAAGGCTGAGAGGTATGAAAGCTGGGGAAGAAAAGTTTGAACCTAGCAGAGATTGGTTCATGAGGTTTAAGAAAAGAAGCCATCTCCATAACAAAAAAGTGCAAAGCCAAGGAGTAAATGCCGATGTTGAGGAAGCTGTAGCAAGTTATCTAGCAGATCTAGCTGAGATGATAGATGGAAGTAGCTACCTTAAACAACAGATTTTCAATGTAGATGAAACGGCCTTCTAGTGTTAGAGATGCCGTCTAGGACTTCAATAGCTAGGAAGGGGGAGTCAATGCCTAGTTTCAAAGCTTCAAAGGATAGGATGACTCTCTTGTTAGGCACTAATGTAGCTAGTGACTTGAAGTTGAAGGCAATGCTCATATACAAGTCTGAAAATCCTAAAGCTTAAGAATTACAGTAATCTTCCTGTGCTCTATAAAGCCTGGATGACAGCACATCTGTTTATAGCATGGTTTGCTGAATATTTTAAATCTACTGTTGAGACCATCCACTCATGGAAAAAACAAACAAAAAAACTCTGCTAATTGACAATGTACTTAGTCATCTAAGAGCTCTGATGGAGATGTACCAGGAGATTACTGCTGTTCTCAGGGCTGATTACACAAAACATGTTCTACAACCCATGAATTAAGGAATAATTTCAACATTAACATTTTGTTATTTAGGAAATACATTTGTAAGGCTACAGTTGCCATAGATAATGATTCCTCTGATGAATCTGGGCAAAAGAAATCGAAAAGCTTCTGGCCAGAACTCACCATTCTAGATGTCTTTCAGAATATTTGTGATTCATAGGAGGAGGTAAAAATATCAGCATTAACAATAATTTCGAAGAAGTTGATTCTAATTGTCAGATGCCTTTGAGGGTTTTAAGACAGCAATGGAGGAAGTAAGTACTGATGAGGTGTCTGTACTAAGAGAACTAGGATTAGAATTGCAGCCTGATGATGTGATTGAATTGCTGCAATCTCATGACCAAACCTGAATGAATGAAGAGTTGTTTCTTATGGATAAGCTAAGAAAGTGGTTTTTTGAAATGCAAGCTATTTCCGGTGAAGATGTTGTAAACATCTGTATTGTGCTTTGGCAACAAAAAGATTTAGAGTATTATATAAACTTGTTTGATAAAGCAATGTTGGGATTGGAAAAAATAAGAGTCCAATTTTGAACAAAATACTATCAAACACATCACATGGTACAGGAGTATCTTTTGTGCAAAGATGATGTTACATTTTAAGAAACTGCTACCCACCACCCCAACTTTCAGCAACCACCACCCCACTCAGACAGCAGACATCAACACTGAGGCAAGATGCTTCACCATTAAAAATATTATAACTTGCTGAAGACTCAGACATCCACTATCAAATTTTAGCAATAAATTATTTTTCTTTATTTTTATGTATTCAATTAAATTAATTAATTAACTTTTTTGACACAGGGTCTCACTCTATCATCCTGGGTACAATGCTGTGACATCATAGCTCATAGCAAACTCAAACTCTTGGTCTTGAGCTATCTTCTTGCCTCAGCCTCCTGACTAGCTGGGACTACAGGTGACTGCCATAATGCCAGCTAATTTTTCTATTTTTAGTAGAGAGGGGGTCTCGCTCTTGCCAAGGCTGATCCTAAACTCCTGAGCTAAATGGATCCAGCTGCTTTGGCCTGCCAGAGAGCAAGGATTACAGGCATGAGCCACCACACCTGGTCAGCAATAAAGTATTTTTAATGAAGCTATGTATTAATACATGTTTAGACATACTTCTGTTGTACATTTTTATATGCACTGGGAAACCAAAAATTCATGTGATTCTCTTTATCATGAGATTCAGTTATTACAGTGGCCTGAAAATAACTCACAATATTTTTGAGGTATGCCTTTATATGAAAAATCTTGTGGCACACAATTATCTAGAATTCCCTAATACCCTGCATGCTATTAGCATCCACATTTCTACCAGTGAGAAATTGAGGGTCAGAGAGGATAAGTTAATTGTCCAACATCTCACAACTGACAAAACAGGACTTCAAATGCAGTTCTGTTCAGAACTCAAGTTCATATATTTTTAATTGCACCAAGCTGTCGTCTTAGGAAAAAGAAACAGCCTTTTCACCCTCCAGAGGATATTTTCTATGTGTGACCAGCAATTCATTTAATTCTAATATTTCATTCTTGCTTATTCATATCATTAAGTTATTCCATATTTGTGGAAATATAGCAACTGAATATATATTATCATCTTAAGCTAGTCTCTCTTCCCTAGAAAACAAAATATCAGTAATAGTTAATGTGCACAGTGAGAAATATTACAAAAGTGTCCGCTGAAGAAATACTTAGTCTTAACATATAGACAGTTTTACTCATTTTTCTGATCTGTAGAATGTTTCATTATACCACACACACACACAAAAACTGTTCTTAGTTCAACACTTTTTTTTTTTTTTGAGACAGAGTCTCACTTTGTCATCCTCAGTAGAGTGCCATGGTGTCACAGCTCACACACAGAAACCTCCAGCTCTTGGGCTTAGGCAATTCTCTTGCCTCAGCCTCCTGAGTAGCTGGGACTACAGGCACCTGCCACAATGCCCTGCTATTTTTTGTGGTAGTTTGGCTGGGGCCAGGTTTGAACCTGCCACCCTTGGTATGTGGGGCCAGCACCCTACCCACTGGGCCAGAGGAAGTTCAATACTTCTTTTGATGTACTTCTGCATCTATAATCTCATTTAAGCTTTATAATAATGAGCCCAGGAAATATATACAGTCTGTATTACTAACACTAGTTTTACAGATGTAGAGATTAAATCCTAAAAGAGTGCACAAATCATTTCAAATTAAATCTTGTCTTTTTATCCACCTATTTTGTTTACTTCTTTAATCTTAGAGCACCCAGATTTTGCTTGAAGACTTCCCACGCAACTCTCAGCCCCTGTAGTTTCTCTGAGCCTGGCTTCGACCCATCTTAACTAGCAGGGGACGTATTATCCAGGCCCAGAAAATCACCAAGTACTGCCACACACTTGATCACAATGATGTATTTAAAATGGGCATGTAACCCACACCAGTTTATTCAGGGCTAATCCTGGAAGAAAGACGGTGAAGGAAACACCCTCTTGAATCCGGAGCTAAAAATCTGTTAAGTCTGTAGTTGCACAGATCACACACAAGTACATATAAGTCTAAGTCAACACAGAAGAAAAAAAAGATAAGATGAACAGAAAGACAGTTTTATGTTACTTGAGGAATAGGAGTCAGCTATATTTGAAGCAACAACCTTTAAATTTTCGGTTGGATGTAAATTAGATTTCCTCTTTTTCTCCCCAGAGCTCTTTCACCTCTCCTCTCTACCCCTCATCACCCCCCTCCCACTCTTTTCTCCACTCTTTTCTCCTCTCCTTTTCATTAAACTTTGGAGTTGAAAGCCTTTAAATAAAATACACATCCAATTTTCCAAATCTTAACTATAGAAACTGGCAGACAAAACTTTCTGTATTAGATAAGCTACCTACTTAGGAAATGGCACCTCTACTTCCTTTTAGATCGAGTCTCCTCCCCACCCAAGCATCCATTCCTATTCTGCTTCCCTAGAGAATTTTCTCACTTGAGTATCCATTGGAAAAATTAATGCTTCTGGAACCTGACATTTTTTTCTAAGCTGTGCATTTACATGTATAGTATAAAGGATACCGATAAGGCAAGATTAATTTGATTGCTATATTTCTCTTGAAGAAATTCAGTTGCTTTATGCTATAATCAAAGCCCAGAGATTGAATTATAACAGCACCCATCAGTGTCTCCGTTAATCAATTGTTTTTACTATGCTTAGGAAAGATTTATAATTAAAAATAAGTGGGGTTTTTTTTTTTGTTTGTTTGTTTTGTTTTTTTTTGAGACAGTCTTACTATGTTACCCTCGGTAGTGTGCTGTGGTGTCACAGCTCACAGCAACCTCAAACTCCTGGGCTTAAGCGATTCTTTTGCCTCAGCTTCCCAAGTAGCTGGGACTACAGGTGCCCACCACAACGCCTGGCTATTTTCTGGTTGCAGTTGTCTTTTTTGTTGTTGGTTTTTTTTTTGTTGTTCTTTTTTTTGAGACAGAGCCTCAAGCTGTCACCCTGGATAGAGTGCTGTGACATTACAGCTCACAGCAAACTCCAATTCCTGGACTCAAGCGAGTCTCCTGCCTCTGCCTCCCAAGTAGCTGGGACTACAGGCGCCCGCCACAACGCCTGGCCATTTTTTGGTTGCAGCCATGATTGTTGTTTGGCAGGCCCAGGCTGGATTCGAACCCTCCAGCTCAGGTGTATGTGGCTGGCACCTTAGCCCGTTAAGCCACAGGCGACGAGCCCTTGTTGCAGTTGTCATTGTTGTTTAGCAGGCCCATACCGGGCTTGAACCCATCAGCCTCTGGTATACGTGACTGAAGCCCTGCTCATTGTGCTGTGGGCACCGAGCCTAAAAGCAAATATTTTTAAACTGTTTCTATGTGGGCTTTTCTTTTCTTTTTTTTGTTATTGTTCTTTTAAACTGATAAATCCTGTACAGTAGTGTGGCAGGAATTTACTACATCATGATGAAAGAGAACAGAAAACATTTTTGTCTGAATGATGAACAAGAAGGCAATATGTAATTTATAGCAAAATAAAACTGATGCTGTATTATACAACAAAACTATCAATTGAATTATCACTGAATAAGCTGTCCAATGTTTACTTGTATGTAACTGACATGTTGAATAAGCAAGATGTGTAGCATGCAATCAGAAAACAACTTTATTCTCCCTTTCCCTTCACTGCTTGTTCAAATCCCTGTAACTGGTTCTTCCTCTGTGCCTAGAAGTCTTGGGAAGGTCTCATAGGTTAGCTCCTTAACCATAGCAATAAACCATTCTTTTAGTCAATCTCAGGCTTAAAAATCATCTCCTTTTCATTATTATTTTATTCATGCTGTTGTATCAATCCAAAATTCAGAAGAATATTCAAAGTTAAAAGTTTCTCCCCATGGACTCCCCTTCCACCTGCTCAGAGCTCCTCCCAGCTGCCTTTTATAGCGCCAAGGGGACATGTAAATGGTTTCTTTATTTCTCTGTCTTGACTGCTGCTTCTCTTCCTTCACTTACTAGGCTGCCCTCAGTTCTAGAGGTTGAAACAGAGGACAAAGGAGAGGATGGTGACAGCAAAGGTCTTCTAGGCTGACTATGTAATAGGGCACTGGTTGTCTCTGTAGGCGACAGATGTTTACATGTGATTCTTTCATGTGTGCTCTACTCCAGGGAGAGTCCTTGATGCCCCCTTTTACTTGGTGGCACCTCTCCAGCTGGCTGTACTGCAAGAATCCCAGCACAGTGATATTCATAGTGTTTGATTACATATTTTCCAAAAGAATTTTGAAAAACCACATATCCTCCTCAGTCCTCCACCTCACCCAGGGTCTCCACCCTCTTCTGATGAAGTCACTTACCATTGAGGAAGCCGCTTTCCTGAAAAGCAGCCTTCAGCAACATTCCCTCTGTGGGATACCTTTGATTTGCCTTTGCGGAGTGAGTAGTTGGTTGCAAATACAGCCTTGTCCTCTTCCTCCTGGAGACATTTCAGGTAGCAACTGCTGCAGCCTTTTTGTTCAGGAGCTAATCCAAATTCGAATTTTTTATAAGTTTGGTAAAAGCAGTTTTGAGCCACTGTTTTTCAATCCAGCCTGTATGTGTTAATGCCTCCCTTTCGATATACTTTCTTAGAGCTTTGCCTAGGCTTAAGTCACATTAAACAGCCCAACCCATTGTGAATCTCCCACACTCAAAGCAGTTTCCCTGAAAATAACGCATTATCCTTTGTAAATATCATATTTTATAGTTAAATCAACCTACAGTTGTCTGTGCATATGACAGTTGGGAAAAACAATTAGTTTACCCTACTTGTATACATTTAATGTTTAGGTATAATTTTCAGTCAACTAATGTGATTGCTAGCTGTCTGCAGAGTAGGATTACATAGTTCCAAAAAAAATAAATGAACTAACAAGTTGTAGAACGTGAGGAAATTTCCCACAGGAAAAGTTCCCATGAAATAGAGGCCTCTTAGCATGGAGGCACTCTGCCACTAACCTCAGGAGAATAAATCTTGAGCAGATTCCTTTTGTTTTTTCCCCTGGCTAGATGTAAGCTAGAAGTTTGCTGAGATTTTAGTTTCAGGGATAAGCAGGTGCAAGGGGGACTCCCGGTTACTTTATCAGAAAGAACGTCAAATCACCTGGTTGCAATTACACAGTGGTTCCCACCTAGGCTTGATTTTGCTTCTCTGCCCTAGGGGAGAAATTTGGCAATAGCTGGAGGCATTTTTGATTGTCACAATTGGGAGAGTAGGGGTGCTATCAGCAACTAGTGGGTAGAGACCAAGGATGTTGTTAAATATGCTACAACAAATAGGGATATCCTGTTCCCGCCACTCGCTGAACTATGTACTATAAAATGGCAATATTGTTGAAGTTGAGAAATCTTACTTTAAATTAGATGACCATTATAAATTATAAAGGGAAGGGGTAACCAATATTTTAGAAATTTTCAAGCCCAAACCACCTTCCCTTCCTTTATTTATTCTTTCAGGAAAGAAGTTTACAGAGCTTGTACTGATCTCCTGGTAATTAAAAAAAATAAATTCAAGGGAGTCTTGGGCTTCCCCCAGCCAATCAGTCTTAAAGTACAAGAATCCCAGCACAGTGATATTCAAAGTGTTTGATTACATATTTTCCAAAAGAATTTTGAAAAATCACATATATCTTCACACATTTTTAAATTGATATCTACATTTTAAATTCGATTTGTTCAAAGGGTGTCAAGTTATGCATTTTCCAGCAGTGGGGTATATTATGCACATACTTTAAATGTAAATTTTGTCAAAAGTTTACAGCTTCAGATTTAGTTCATTTAACTCATAGGAAATGTCCACAGAATGAGCTAATTGGCAAAGCTAGCCCTCATTGTCAAGCTAATACTTCACATCAAATGTACCTTCAATCAAAAAAAAAAGTCTGATTTTAGCTTTTAAATAATAATATGCATGCATGACTCAACTTTCTCATTTATTAATTTTTATTTAAGCTAAATTTAAAAAGGAAGGAAAGGGCCAGGCATAGTGGCTAACACCTGTAATCCTCGTACTGTGGGAGGCCGAAGCAGGTGGTCTGCCTGAGCTCAGGGGTTCGAGACCAGTCTGAGCAAAGCATGACCTTGTCTTTACTGAAATAACTCCAAAATCTTTAGGAATCCCTGTAATTATCTTGATACCAGGTGTCATACATAATTGTTAATAATAAACCAGCTTAAGTATGGGCAATTACGTTTCAGTGATATTAAGTGTCACTTAATTCTTTTATCAAGTTCATGACATAGGCACAATTAGTTTCCCCATTAAGAAGGTTAAGAAACTGAGGCATAGGAACAATCAGTAAGTTTCCTAAGGTCATATTTTTAGTAAGGTTCACTTAGAGAACGTGACAGATGCCTTTTTGATTTGCTTATTTAGCTTAAACAACAAACTTATTTGCTTATGATATGAAAGATAAAAATTCAAGATTAGACTGTTCACAACATTGGTCTCCTCTGAGGCCAGTCTCCCTCCTTGGTTTGCGGAAGGCCGTCTTCTCCCTGTGACCTCACATGGTCTTCCCGCTGTGTGTCTGTGTCCTAACTCCTTATCTTAAAAGGACATCCATCATCTTGTTTTAGGGCCCACCCTCTCAGCCTCATGTTAACTTAATTCCTTCTTAAAGGCCCCCATCTCCAAATATACTCACGTTCTGAGGTACTAGGAATTTGAATATGAACATATGAATTTCGAGAGGGACATCATGTAGCCCATGGCACCTATTCTTGAACTTCATGTAAATGTAATTATGTTTTGCATATGGCTTTTCTCACTTAACATAGTTTGTGTGTGTGTTTTTCTTTGAGACAGAGTCTCACTATTTCTCCCTCGGTAGAGTGCACTGGAATCACAGCTCATTGTAACCTCAAACTCTTGGGCTCAAGTGATTCTTTTGCCTTAGCCTCCTGAGTAGCTGGGACTACAGGTGCCTGCCACAATGCCCAGCTATTTTTATAGGCAGGGTCTAGCTCTTGCTCAGGCTGGTCTCTAATCTGCGAGTTCAGGGGAATCCACCCACCTCGGCCTCCCAGAGTGCTAGGATTACAAGCATGAGCCACCATGCCTGGCCTTAACATAGTATTTTTAAATTTGCTTTTATTAGTATATATTTATGGGATACAAGTGCAATTTTGCTACCTTGATATACGGCATTGTGGTGAAGTCAGGGCCTTCAGTACTTCTATCACTGCAGCAATGTATGCTGTGCCCACAGCTACCTTCTGTCATCTACCCCCACCCAGCCCCTCAAATTGCCATTTTCTATCATTCCACACTCTGCTTCCATGTGTACATATTTATCTTCCACTCTTAAGTGAAAACATGCAGTATTTGTCTTTCTGTATGTGAATCATTTCACTTGAGATAATGACCTCCAATTCCATCCATGTTGCTGAAAAAGACATGATTTTATTTTTTCTTATAGCAAAATAGTATGCCATTGTGTACAAGGCCAGACAATTAAGCCCACAAAAGCATCCTAGAAAAAAGTACTACATACTTCATTGCTGAATATTACTTGGTCACCTTCAAAGTATTCCCTTTGGGAAGCTATGCATAAATGGCAGTGTCTGGTCCACCCTTCAAAGCAATTTTGGAACTCTTTTTTCTGGAATAACCATCACAGCTGTCATTAACATACGCCATACAAAAACACACAAGAATAATAATGAATGCCACGCAGCAGGATACTGGCACATGTTGATATAAACATGGCTATGAGACATTGATGAGCTAAGGTTATGAAACTTTATTGAGTTGTTTGTACGGTGTTACCAATATAAGTGCATAGTGGCAAGTTCATGAACTTATTGTCAGACTTCAAATGAAAACAACTCTGATGATCATTCCAGAAAAAGAGCCCAAAAATTGCTTTGAGGGGTTTAACAGGTACTGGTATAGGTGTGTAGCTTCCCAAGGGGAGTACTTCAAAGGTGACTGTAGTGATATTCAGCAATGAGTAAAATAGTACTTTTTCTAGAATGAGTTCTCAAACTTAATTGTCAAACATATATATATATATATATATATATATATATATATATATATATGGCACATTTTCTTTACTAACTTCTCCACTGATAGACTCTTAGGTTGATTCACATTTTGACTAGTATGAATAGTTTGGTGACAAGCGTAGACATGCAGATTTTCTTTTAAATATATTGATTTATTTTCCTTTGGGTAGATAACCAGTAGTGGGATTGCTAGATTGTATGGTAGTTTTATTTTTAGTTCTTTGGGAAATCTCCATATTGTTTTCCATACAGGTTACACTAATTTACATGACCAGCTACAGCATACCAGAGTTCCTTTTTCTCTGCATCTTCACCAACACGTTGTTATTTTTCTTTTTAATAGTAGTCATTCTGATTGGAAGAAGATGATATCTCTTGGGGTTTTAATTTGCATTTTTCTGATGATTAATGATATTGAACATTTTTTTCATATGCTTCTTAGCCATTTGTTTGTCTTCTTTTGAAAACTATTTATTCATGTCCTTAGCCCACTTTTTAACTGGGTTATTTGGATTCTGTTGTTGCCATTGTTGAGTTGTGTGATTTCCTTGCGAATTCTGGATAAAAGTCCCCTGTCAGATGCATAGTGTGCAAATACTTTCTCCCATTCCACAGGTTGTCTGTTCACTAGCTTTTGCTGTGCAGAAGCTTTGTGGTTTAGTTAAGTTCTATTTGTCTATTTTTATCTTTGTTGCCTGTGTTTTTGAGGTCTTAGTTATTAATTCTTTGCTTAGACCAATGTTTAGAAGAGTATTATATAGGTTTTCCTCTAGCATTTTTATAATGTCAGGTTGACCTTGTCAAAGATCAGTTGGCTGTAAGTAAGCAGCTTATTTCTGCATTCTTTATTCTGTTTTATTCACTTATGGGTCCATTTTTATACCGGTATCATGTTGCTTGGGTTACTATAGCCTTGCAGTATAATTTGAAGTCAGGTAATATAATGCCTCCAGCTGGTTTTGTTGTTGTTGTTGTTGTTGCTTGTTTGTTTTGTTCAAGATTGCTTTGGCTAATTATCCTCTTTTTTTTTTTTTTTTCAAATTTAGAGTTAACTTTTTCTTTAAGTTTTATGAAAAATGATGTGGGTAATTTGATAGGGATTTCATTGATCTTATAGATTTATTTGAACTAGTATGTTCATTTTAATAATATTGATTCTTCTGATCAATGAGCATGGGGTGGTTTTCCATCTGTTTGTAACATCTGCAATTACCTTCTTCAGTGTTTTTAGTTTTCCTTGTAGAGATCTTTAACCTCCTTTGTTGAGTATATATGTAGGTTATTTTGGTAGTTATTGCAATGTAGCTACTACCTTCTTGATTTGCTTCTTAGCTAGATCTTTCCTGGTCAGTAGAAATGGTACTGTATGTTGATATTGTATCCTGAAACTTTACTGAATTCATTTATCAAACCTCAGAGTTTGATAAATTGAGTCTTCAAGGTTTTCAGAATGTAAGGTAACATTATGTGATGACAGTGGGCATCCTTGTCTTATTCTTTTTCTTAGAGGGAAGCTTTTGCCTTTTTGTAGTAAGTAATACTGGCTGCAATAAGTATGGCCTTTATTATTTTGAGGTATGTTCTTTCTATGCGTAGTGTGTTGAACACTTTTTATCATGAAGGGTTGTAACATGGTTTCTTGTACCCTCAATGAATCCCCCCCCCAAAAAAAAAAAATTAAAAAAAATAAAATGCATTTTGTTTGTTTGTTTGTTTTTTGCATCTATCGAGATGGTTTTGTACTTAATTCTGTTTATGTGACATATCAGATTTATTGATTTGGGTATGTCAAACCATCCTTGCATTCTTGGCATAAAACCAACTTGATCTGGTGGTGTATTACCTTTTTGAAGTGCAGTTAAATTCAGTTTGTCATTATTTCATTGAAGAGTTTTGCATCTATAATATGCTCATTGGGGATACTGCTCTGATTTTTTTTTTTATTATGTCCTTGCCTGGTTTTTGTATAATCATGATAATAGCCTCATAGAATGAGATGGGAAGAATTTCTGCCTCAACTTTTTATTTAAGTTTCAGAAGAATTTCTATTTGTTTTTGCATATTTCGTGTAATTCAGCTGTGAATCCATATGGTCTTGGGATTTTTTTCTTGTTAGTTTTGTTATTATTACTGAATCAATCTCATTATTTGGTAATAGTTTCTTCTTGGTTCCTCTCAGGAGATTGTACATTTCAGGGTATTTATATATTTCCTCTAGGTTTTCTGGTTTGTGAATATATAGTTGTACATAGTACTGATGATTTCTTTCATATTTCTGGGGAATTATTTGTAATGACTCTATTTTCATTGTTTATTTTGATAGTCTCTTTTCTTTTCTTGATTAGTATATTTTGGTTATCTTTTCAAAGAACCAACTTTTTGTTCCAACATTTTTTTCCTTTTTTTCCATTAATCTATTTTTTTTTTTTTTTGTATTTTGCACTTTTGGTTTGTTTCTTTGGTCTTTATTGTATTTAGTTCTGCTTTGATGTTTGTTATATCTTTTCCCTCTGTAACTTTGGGTCTGATTTGCTCTTGATTTGCTAGTTTCTTGAGGTTGGATGTTAATTTGTTGATTTGTGATTTTTCTTTTTGATAAAGACATTTAATGCGATAAATTTTCTTCTTACAGTGCTATATCTCACAAGTTTCAGTATGTTGTGTTTTCATTTTCTTTCTTTTCAAGAAATTTTCAAATGTCTTTGCCAGTTTCTTTGTTGACCCAGTGATGGTTCAGAAGCATGTTGTTTAATTTTCATGTATATTTTCTGAAAGTTCCTCTTTGTATTGATTTCTAGCTTTAGTCCACTATAATCCAAAAAGATACTTCACATGATTTTGATTTTTAAAAAAGAAATTTTTTACTTTTTTTGTGGCCTAATATGTTGTCTATCTTGTAGAATGTTCCATGCTCAGATTTAAAAGAATGTTCTATAGTCATTAGGAAGAATGTTCAAAAATGTTTGTTAAGACTGTTTGGTCTAAAGTAAATTTAAGTCAAGTGCTTTTTTGTTGATTTTCTGTCCTGATGATTTGTCTAGTGGTATGAGTGGGGTGTTGAAGTGTCCCACTATTATTGTATTGCTCTTTCTTTAGGTATAGCAGTATTTGTCTTGCACATCTGAGTGCTTCGATGTTGGGTAGATATGTGTTTAGGATTGCTATATCCTCATGTTGAAATGTTCCCATTATTATTACATAATTACCTCTGTGTGTGTGTGTGTTTTGTTATTTAATGTCTGTTTTATCTGCTACTAACTATCACTACTCTTTCCTGCTTTTGATTTCTATTTCCATGAAATATTTTCTTCCATCTCTTTCAGTCTATGTGTGTCTTTATAGGTAAGGTGAGTTTTTGTAAATAACATATAGTTGAATTGCATTTTTTTTTTTAAATCCATTCTGCCAATCTATATATTTTAAGTGGAGCATTCAACCCATTTACATTCAAAGTTAATGTTGGTCTGAGATGTTTTATTCCTGCCAATTTGTTAATTATTTTCTAGTTATTTTATAATTCTTTCTTTCATCTTTTTACCTTTGTGGTTTGGTTAAATTCTATCATGTTGCTATATTGTTCCTTTCTCTTCTTCATTTGTGTGATTATTGTGTAAATCCTGTGAGTTTTAAATTCTCATATATTTTTGTGATGGTGAATATCAACCTTTCAATTTCATGTTTAAGACACCTTTCAGTAGTTACTATTAATGACAAATTTCCTCAGTGTTTGCATGTCTGGAAAAGACTTTATCTTTTATTGGGGCAGTATGTATGGTTTTTAATTTTGCTTACAAGATCTTGGTCTCCCCTGTCCTTCCCATTTGAGTGGTACCTATAGCCATGTTACCTTAAACATGTACTGACAGTGGAATAGAGCCCAATGTTAAATTCAAAATGGTGTTGACTATGGGTCTATGACTAGAAGGGGCAGGATCCCACTCAGGTTAGCAACATGAGTTAAAAGCTGTGGTAAGTATGGACCACTCATGTCTTACATGTTCTCACAGTAGCCCATTGTAGGGTGGTGGGTATTGTCTGAAGTATATTTCAGAGATCCTGGTTTCTCTATCCCTCTTGGCCATGTCGCAGCTACAACCATGTCACTCCAAACTCGGATTGAGTATGGGCATAGCATTGACAGCTCAGCATCAAACTCTGAAAATGGTGTCTTGGGCCTGCTGCCCCAGAAGATGGGCTTGCCTTCAGGCATGTAGCTTGGACAAGAAGCTGTGGGATTATAGTCTTTGCATATCTCAGTTTGAACAGCAGCCTGTAGTAGGTTAGCAGGGACCTTCCCAAAGATATGTGGGAGCCCTCAGTCTCTCCTCTCCCACTGTACTGCAGCTCAGCAGCAGCAAGCATGTCTTTAGATCTAGGCAGTCAGACAGCATTCAGCTGAAGCTGCTCTAGGCTTCCATACCTGTGGGATTCCATAGGTAATTCCCTTTCTGAAGCAATAGCTCTGTGAAATCTCTAGGCACCCTCCTCTGTTAGGACCAGAGCCTGTGTAAGTTGGAGATTTCTTCTGTTGCCATGATTATAAAACCCCATTTCAGACTGTAGAGCACTGGGGATTTCCCTCTTATAATTTCCTCATGTCCAAGAGCTTCTTCTAGCTTTCAGCTAATCCCTAAACAAGGCAAGCTCCCTTAAACCTTCTTCATACTTACTTTTGTTGATTCCTACTATTTCTCTGAATTCTAGCATTATCCTTTAGAAAATCCATACTTGTAATTCTTGCTCCTATCCATGAGGGAAGCACATACTATCTTGTCTAGTCAGCCATCTTGATTTCTGTCCCTCTCTGAGTGATGCTTTTTATGCAAAGATGTATCGAAACACTTAATCAAATTTTCTATAGTTTATCATAGGCTTTGCTGTCTAGACAAGGCAAGCTTGCTTTTAGAAAATCTTATCTGAGGTACCAAAAAAGTGAGAATGGTTAAATCCAGGCAAACTCTTTGATTGAAAGGAAATTTTAACTATTGTTTGCTTGCTCACTTTTACTTTTAATGTACATTCATGTTAGACTGCAGAGATGAAAGCCTTGTCAGTCACAGGTATACTTAAATAATCCAAAAGCAAAAAGAGGTTTGATAAAGATTCTACAGTGGTAACATAAGCTAGCTCCCAATGTCTATTTTCTGTTAAATTCCTTTTCAAAATTTTGAAAGCTGATTGTTAACTGTGCTTTTCTTAATATAATATTTTATGCTATTTTTATTTCTAAGTAACATGAAGGAGTTGAATGTTTTCTTATATCTAGATGTCAGTAGGAAAAAAGATTTTTTTGAAATATGAGTAGGAAATAACATAATCATTATTACATCTAGTAACATTTAGATATCATCATTTATTCTTTTAAATTATGTTGATATTTTGTTAATTAATGGACAAACATACAGCTGTCAATTAATGGATACACAAAGATACAACTGTTACAGAACTTTTATATTTTACCTGGGAACATACTTTGGTATTTTCTACAGAATTCTAACAATGTACTGGGCTTGTATTGTGTCAAGCTTAATAAATGCTGAAACCCAAGTAGCTCAATTTCCTTATGGAAGACACTCCACCCTCCATATTGTAAACTGCAAAAAAAAACCCCTAACTTACATTTGCACCGCAAAGGACAGTGAAGTCTTACATCAGTACTTCTAGAAATCTTTCTCTTCAATTTCTTATTCTTTCTTACCTTTTAAAGTCCTTCAAACTCTGAAATCTCAAGCCCTGTCTCTCAACAGCAGACTTTGAGCATCATTTTCCCTCTTTTGTAGATAATATTAATCTTCCCAGATTAATCTTACTTCTCTCTCCTCATTCTTCTGAAATCCTGCCTATATCTCCACATTTCTCCTAAGTTTGCATCACAAAAGATTTCTGGAACAAAGGTGACAAATGTTTGTCTTAATTGGGAAGACTGAGGGCAGCAAAGCGGGGAGAGGAAGGCAGCTAATCATGTAACAACACATTCTATTCCCCTGCACCAAATTTTCCTATGAGTCACCTTTTATCCTGCAGCAGCAATTAGTTCCTGGCCTCCAGCTTCTTCTAACCTTCCCTGAACCAGCCTAATTGTGTCCACTCAGAGATATAAGCACTATCTGGATAACATTCATTCCTTACAGGTATGATTCTCAGTCCCATGGGACCCTGAAAAAATACATAGCACCAAGTGGGGACCTCACATATCTGAGGGAGAGTTTTTCGGAGCTCTATTTCCAATTTTCTCCATGGTGATAACCCTAATCAATCACTTTCTTTGTTCCATGAGTGCAAGAGGGAGTAGCTATCTCCTGTGGTTATTCTTGGATTGCCTCTGGTTCTTTTGGGATGATTTAGTTCTCTAACACTTGCAAAATCAATTCCTTATATTAATTCTGTCTGTAGAAATACCTAGTGTGGGTTCTTGTTTCCTCATGGCGTTGGACTTACACAAGAGTAGAGAGTCTTGAAAGTGTAAACTACTTCACTATTACCCAAGAAAAACTCACTGTATATATACAAGAGAAGTACTATATGCACTTCTTTGGAATTAAAGGCAGAATCCTGAATATTAGTATTGAAAGCAGAGTCACCCAATCCTGAGTTCAAATCTCTCTAAATATATATATATATACACACACACACATATATTATATATATATATACACACACATACACATATGTGTTTGTGTATATATATGTATAATATAAATACACACATATGTTTGTGTGTGTGTACACACACACAAACATATGTGTGTATTTAGTATGTATCTGTCTCAATTTGTTATATATTGGTATATTTTAAGAATGATCTTAAAAATAATAGTGCTATGTTTATTAAATAATAATTATAAAATCTTTAAATATATAAATTTTGTGCAAAAACTTCATAATTTATCTATAGATTTCTATAATTCAGTTTTAGTAACTCCCAAGAGAGAAATTCAGGGTAAATTATTTTTTCATACTTCTGCATTTCAGAGATGACCAATGAGATTTGACATCCTCTGGAAAGTTACTTATAAAGTCTGTAACAGTTAAATAATATTGTTTTGTCCTTTGTCTCCAAGGAAATTAATATGGTCTCCAATGCTTCTACTTTTACAAGTGCTATGCTAATATGACATTTATAATATCACTTTATGTTTGAATGGAGTTCATTATGTATAAAGTACTTTTGTGTCCATTACTAGCCATAATCCATACCATAAATAAACCTATAAATCTTTTACTTCCTCCACTTTCATTTAGAAAATGTAAGACTCAGAAATAATCAAGAATTTACCCAAGGCTCTAGATTAAGAAGTGGAATCTGATACTGTACTTAAATCTCAGAAATTTCCATCCAGTTACTACTTTGTTTTGCTCCATTTTACTAACTTGACTCTTCCATAGAAAGAATGTTGTCAAACACAGGAATCTCACAAAGGACCAACGATGTTAGAAGACCATTACCACACTTATTATGTAGCTTATTTTTTAAACTGCCTTTAAGAGAAAGTTTATCAGAGATAGGGCTCTTAGAAACCAAATGGAAGGAATAATTACCTTCAGGGATATTTTATTATTAAAAGGTATAATGAGAGATACTATGAGAGTAGATTAAACTATTAGAGAACCTGCCACAAGTGACTTAGTAATTTGAAAGATCATTTATCATTTTCAATCATGACTTTCAGTTCATTTTTCAGGGTGATTTTTCAAAATACTCTAAAAATTCTTTTTTTTTTGGATTGCTAAATAGATAAATTGCTCTTCTTTTTATGTAGAAAAAATAAAAGTACATTTGGTCTTTAATCTAGTTATATCTGTGTCCTTTATATTTACAACAACATCCTTACAATTTATCTTTGTGTAAAATGACTGGATACTCAATTCTTCTTTCTTTAGAAATCTGTTCCTATTATTCAAATTTACTTTAATTTTCTCTTAGTTCTTTTGAGCTAGCCAAAAATAGTTACAAATTATTAGCAAATTTTGATGAAAAAGTAAAAACTTAAATGCATACTTTTTTTGTATATTCACATACTATGTTTTGACAGAAGCCGCTAAATTCCTATTCAGTATCAATTTCCAGCTGCTCACCTATTAGACAATTCCTATTGCATGAAGCAGCAATATGTCTGGCTCTAAGCTGTATTTCAAACCTTCTTGTATAGATAGCCCAGGCCAGTGATGTATAAAAAATAGCCACTTGGTAGGTTTCCTAAAATGAGCTCTTTTAGGAGAGTTTACTCAGAATGCAGATAGGTTTTTACAATTTTACAAATACATTTTTCTCTTTTTTTTATTCTAATTCATTGATGTGGGTTTAGATACAATAGCTGGTACTGTAGTAGTCATAATGTGACTAAAAGGGAAATTTAAGAAAAGAGGACATATTCTTAAAAAAAGAAAACATAAAGTAAAAAAGGAAAAGACAGAAATCACATGTCATTGATAATATCAAGGAACTGCCATATATTATTCATAAACTGTCTTTGAAATTGTTTTGCTGTAAAAAGAAGCCACTGTAATTGCAGGTCTTTTACTAGCAGCCACATATAATCTCTTAATTAACACACAGAGTTTCCAAGATGAGGAAACTGGTGGATCTATGCACTCCTATACAATTTTGAAGATAAGTCAGCATGAAACAACAAAAGTCTCAAAATGTACATGCATTTTGACTTAGCAATTTCATGGCTAGTCATTTATCCAAAAGAAAAAAACTAAAAGTTGAGTCTAATGTGTGTTTACAATGATATTCAATTCAACATTGCTTACAAGTATTGAAGGTTTGAACCAACCTAAGTACTCAACAATATAGAAGTGATGAAATACATTGTAATAACATTGTACACAGTTCAGCCACTAAAAATTATTTGTGTAATATTGTGACATGGAAGAATATTTATGACTTATGAACTATTTCAAAGTGGCATCATACATTTAGTTAATGTATATTAAATATACTAAGACACACATTATGATACTGACAATGGTACATGTAAAAATATCACACATATGCACAGGAAACTATCTGCATGAACATATGCCACAAAACTAATAGAAGTTATCCCTGAGTGTTTAGGTTTTGAGTAATTTATATTTTGTCTTAGCTTTTAAAAAATTATAATAAAAATACATGCCTTACATATTTAGAGAAAATAATGTAGGAAAAACTATATTAGAGAGTTTGGTGTTGCTGATGTTAAAATAAGACTAGAAATAGGTACGTTAGGGAATTGAAGTTTCCTTGATTATTCTAAAGATTCTCCACAAAATATGAATGTTGTCTCAATTTTTCTCCTCCATAACGGAGGAGAAGTCTAACAAAGTTTTCTAATGTAATGCGGACAAATTTCTCTGACTTCCTTTTTCTGAGTATCATATAGTGTTTTTCCACTAATTTATCATTCCAGGCAACAGTATGGCACAAAGGTAGACATGTTCTTACTGCAAATTACGATGCATCAACTTGCCTCTAAAACCCCTGAGAAAATAATCAGTGTCTAATCCCATCTTTATCTCTAGTGTCTGGCACAATGTAGTTTTATTTATATGAGAGTTGACTGCATATGTTATTCTGTCTATCATTTGGTCCCAGAATATTGTTAGGTCTTTTCTTGGTATATTCTTATAAGAAAAAATATTCTTGTTGGATATGGTGGCTCATACTTATAATCCTAGCACTCTGGGAGTCCAAGGCAAGTGGACTGCTTGAGCTCAGGAGTTTGAGATCAGCTTGAGCATGAGCTAGACCCCATCTCTATTAAAAATAGAAAAACTG
>CAUYRH010053103.1:0-10672 GCA_963574655.1 Perodicticus potto
ATATAAATGTCTTCATATAGTGATTAGAAGGCCATGAAGGCTATGTTAAATAGTTCAATGAAAATATTTCAGATTGTATATGAAGTCAGCACATTGTGCCCCATGATTGCACCAATGTACACAATTATGATTTAATAAAAAAAAAAAAAAAGAAATAACTGACAGCTTAGGAGGGTATCTTTTGGTGCTTTGAGTGCTCCGTCTAGGTTGCAGACATTATTCTACCTACATGACAGATGGCAAGGTCACGGAACCTAGATGTTCTTTACTTTGGCACCCAGGTTGGAGACAGAGTTAAAGTACATCCCAGGACACATAATTCATTCTCTGTTCAAGAATCTTCTCTAATTCCTGGTGCCATTTGGGAACTGTTTCAAAGGCATTCCAACTGCAGAATCATGCCAGTGCACTGGTTATCAATTATTTTGTTGATCCTTTAGCAAATACTCAAACTGATTTTTCTGCCCTCCTGAGACACAAATCATAAAGTTGGTCTTAACCGCTTTGGCATCCTCTCCAGTCCCACAGAAGAGCAGTGCAGGACTAGTGATGGATTGTTTTCCCACACAGGTCATGCTTGAGCCCAGGCAGATAGAGAAGATCTGTCTTTAATGAGACAAATGCACTATTACTTGGTCATAAATTCAACTTAATGGTAATTTTAGTACAGCAGTTTGCCCAGGACTTGTAGAAACACAAATCAAAAAATCCAAAATTCCAGGCATATCCTTTTAGAAACTCTTTTGGCAACTCCGTTCCATTTTATTTTTAAGGAAATCACTTTTCCTAGTTATGGTCATTAGCTCCGAGTAGACTTGCACCAAATCTAGAGTCACTGTGGCAGCAGAGAAGGGAGTACGTGGCATGATGCTCAAATTATTTTGCCAAGGCCTGTATTTCAGTTGTCAAGGAGGCACAACTGAAGCGACACACAGATTCGGTATACAGCCCAGCAAAAGCAATTTATGGTAAGAATACTCAGATGATTCTGTCTATGGAAAAGTTTTATTTTTTTAGATCTCCATGTCCTCGGCCAATTCCAAATGATGAACATACTCAGATAACACAACAAGTTCCTAATCCTCCAAGAGTTGACTTAGTTTGAGTTGGGTTAGAAGTGTATATATAGTGTATTCAGACACAGTGCTACCAGACACCCCTTCTCCCCCCATATTCTTAGAAGTAGACTAGAATGCATCATCTTGTATGTGTCCATATCCTGTGCTCATTTCGGTCACAGAAACTAGCAAACCGTATTGTGCTTAATTATTCACATGTGCCTTGTCTTCCAATAGTTATGATCTTCTACCTGGTTTCTACCTTCTACCTTCTGCACTGTGTGCTCTGCAGTATTATGTCCAAATCTGTTGTTCTAGCTCCTATTTCAGTGATTGATATGTGACAGATGCAGAGTTAACATTGTTGACTGAACAGAAGTATGAATGAAGAAAGTTTACGCCTTTCTAGTAAGGTTTAAATTTTAAGTTGGGGAGCCTGGTAAGTAGCCATTTCTTCCTGTTTTCGGGATGATAAGCCTACCAGGTGAAGACAATGGAGAGACAACAGAACAGAAGCTGACTGCCTCCCAAAGGTATGGT
Organism: Perodicticus potto; assembly: GCA_963574655.1. Taxonomy (NCBI): domain Eukaryota; kingdom Metazoa; phylum Chordata; class Mammalia; order Primates; family Lorisidae; genus Perodicticus; species Perodicticus potto. The sequence continues at coordinate 1,599 of CAUYRH010053103.1, forward strand.
AACTTATGTCTATTAAAAATATTACTTCATTTGTTTGAACAAATACGTAAAGAGTGCCAATACACTCAAAGCATAGTACCAGGTACTGAAGAACGTTCAACTAGATCTAAGATCCAATGTATAATGCTGCTATAAATTCTCTTCTTTTCAATATCATAGCTCTACTTAGAGAAGAGACATGAAAAATTCTCGCTCTCCTCTCAGTTTTGTAGATGGTTCTACCTATAATCCTCCCTTCATATGTAGAGGAGGGTTTGGTTGGCAGTTTATTTCTGTTTCTATTCACACATTTGGAGTATGGAAAGGCTGCTATTAGAGCCAACAGTGGAGGCCTGAAACACCCAGGTGATGTGATGGCATGTTTGGATTCTTGCAATCCTCTTTTATCAAGGGTGATATAATTCTCTATATTCAAAGTAGTGGCTTTCCAGCTTGGGTGGGCATCAGAATTTCCTGGAGGACTTATTAAAACACAGGTTGCTAGTTATTACCTGCAGAATTCCTGAGTCAGTAGGTCTGGGGTGGGATTTTAGAAGTTATATTTCTAAGAAGTCCCCTCAGATGCAGATACTGCTCAACTAGGACCACCAGAAGCCCTAGTGCTTACTTTTCAAATCTAATTCTCCCTTTCGCTGGTGTAACCCTACACAGTGACTCCATTTGTATGATTTTGTCAGAGTAGCCTTGGACTGGAGGGAAAGAATCGGTTTGAATTATTTACTTTGTAGGCATTTCTCAGTGATCTGGGGCAATTATTTTTATGCCTTTTGTTCTTTAATCCATACTCTTCCTTTCGTTGTTTAACCCATGGGCTGCCTCTCTTCTTATTAGTTGGGAATGAAAACAATGATAGTATTAGTGAAAGCAACCTGGTTTTAACTATTATTAACATAAGGATGCATTGGCCTTGTGTGGATAACTGTGTAAAATGATGCATTTAATGTTAGCCTTTGGCTTGGCACCTGTAACTCAGTGGCTAGGGTGCCAGCCACATGCACCGGAGCTGGAGGGTTCAAATCTAGCCTGGGCCTGCCAAACAACAATGACAACTACAACAAAAAATAGCCAGTGTTGTGGCAGGCACCTGTAGTCCCAGTTACTTGGGAGGCTGAGACAAGAGACTTATGTAAGCTCAAGAGTTTGAGGTTGCTGTGAGCTGTGATGCCACAGCACTCTACCAAGGGCAACATAGTGAGACTCTGTGTCAAAGAAAAAAAACCAAATAATAATATTGTTAGCCTTTGGATTCTTTATTCCTCATCTGCTCTGACTAGGAAATTGTAGTGTCAGTCTAAATGGGGAAATATCAGCCAGGGATTTCTGTCTTTTAGATAGCTCCTATAGTCCAGCCAAGCTATCTAGCTTTCTGATTAGACAGTTTTTATAAAGAGAAAACAATTTTTTCCCAAGAACTATTTTTAGTTATTTTTCCCTCTTGTGATGAAAGACTATTCTAAATAGCCCAAGATTCATTCAGGATTCTTCCCCATTCCTTGTTGCCACCCATCCTTCTCTAACCCCACTCACCCTCAGACAGTCAGGGAATTAAAAATATGTTGGAAGATTGTAATGGTGTCTGCAGAACAGAATTACATTCCTCTATGTAGCATTTGGCCACCAAGCAGGCAGATAGCACAGTCTGTCTAGCTCTTTGGTAATTGGTTTCATGATATTTTAATTGTGGCATGGCTTAATCACTGGCTGCGCACAGATTATGACACATAGTTAAAATAATTGTAGGGATTTGATAAAATAATGTTGTGAATTCATATAATGCTTCTTTTCTAATGGCTCCACACTCTTCAGAGAAGAGAGAGCAAAGCAGGACAGTCAACTGATGCCAGCATTAGTCATTTTCTGCATCTTGTTAGGGCTGGCCAGTGTATTATACATATGTTCTTTTATTTTAGGTCATTTTCCAACTGCCAATGAAGGTATTTTATCCAGTACTCAATGATTCTGATGATAGTGTGAAATGAAACACTCCCTGTTTAGATCCCTTTACCAGCTAATACTTAAGATAGGCTTCGCAACTGGTAACCCAGGCAGGCCTGTGTGGACACATCAACTCTAAATCCTGTGGTATATCTGTATGAACAATGGCTACCATCTCCACTAGCAGTTCTTTAGTTTTAGAAGAGTGTCATCGGATCATAAATATTTTTTTTCACACAATTATAAAAAATGTTAATCTTACCTTAATCTAGTTTACATTTTTTAAAGGCCAGTATGATGTGGTCTTTACTTAAAACATAAATCTTTGTTAGAATGATGGTGATGACTAATTTTATGTTTCAATTTCACTGTCCTAAAGATGCCCAAATAACTGGTAAAATATTATTTCTGGGTGTGTCTATGAAGGTGTTTCTGGAAGAAATTAGCATTTGAATCAGTACACCAATTCGAGTGGGCATCATCCAATGCTGTCCAGAGCAAATAAAACAAAAAGGCCAGGGAAAGGTAGATTCACTCTTTCTTCCTGAGTTGGGACGTCTATCTTCTCCTGCCCTCAGATATCAGAGGCCCTGGTTCTTGAGCCTTTGGACTCTGAGACTTAACACCAGTGCTCTTACTTCCCACAAGACTCTCAGGCCTACGGCCTCGGACTGGAAGTTACACTGCCATCTTCCCTTGTCCTCAAGCTTGTGAACTTGGACTGACCTGTACTCCCAGCTCTTGTGGGTCTCTAGCTTACAGATGGCATGTTGTGAGAGTCCGCAGCCTCACAATTACATGAGGCAATTCCTGTAATAAATCTCCTGTATCCTTATCTGGATCTCCTATTGGTTCTGCTTTTCTGAAGAACACTGACCACACAATTTATATGGTTTATTGAATACTCATTCATTCAGCAAATATTTTTCTTGTGCCTACTGTGTACCAAGTGCTGTTTTAAATTCTAGCAGCAAACAAAGCAAAATACCCACCCTTATGGCACTAACATTCTGAATACATTGGAGATTGGCAATAAACAAACAATGAATTAATGATTTCAAATATGGTAAGTCTTGCAAGTAAAATAAAACAGCCTTAAGGAATAGAGAGTTACTCGTGCGGGGAAATTTTAAGTCATAAAATGCCTTTTTAAAGAAGATAACATTTGAACAAAGTCCTGATAATGAGAAGGAATCGGACGTGAAGATTTGGGGAAATGAAATTCTAGAAAGGAAGAGAAAGTGTAAAAGACTGGGTCTGTGATAAACCTAGTGGTTCTGGCCACAGTGGAGATTAGAGCACAGCAGGTAAGGACTAGAGTTGTTGAAGCTGAGGAGGAGGCAGAGGCCAGGTCAGATTACATTTTAAAGTGTGGGAGCTTTCGGTTTTTGGAGGAGGCCCTGGTACAACTTTCTTCCAGTCGTTCTGAATCCAGGCTCATCTGACACCAGCTGCCTCCACCATCCTGCCTAAGTTTGACCCAAATGAGATTAAAGTCATGTACCTGAGGTGCACCAGTGGCAGTGCCATGTCTGCCCTGGCTCCCAAGATTAGCCCCCTGGGTTTTCCAAAAAAGGTTGGTGATGACATTGCCAAGGCAACCAGTGACTAGAAGAGTCTGAGGATTACAGTAAAACTGACTATCCAGAACAGGCAAGCCCAGACTGAAATGGTACCTTCTGCCTCTGCCCTCATCATCAAAGCCCTCAAGGAACCACCGAGAGATATAAAGAAACAGAAAAACATTAAAAACAACAGAAATATCACTTTTGATGAGATTGTCAACATTGCCAGACAGATGTGGCACTAATCTCTAGAACCATTAAAAGAGGTCCTGGGGACGGCTCAGTCCATGGGCTGCCATGTTGATGGCCGCCACCCTCATGACATCATAGATGACATCAATAGTGGTGCTGTGGAATGCCCAGCTAGTTAAAAAGTACAAAGGAAAATGTTTCAATAAAGGATCATTTGACCTCCCCAAAAATAAAAAATAAAAAAGTTCTGGGATGTCTTAGAGAGTTAACATTGCCTGATTGACATTTTTGAGAGATCAGTCTGGTTGATGATATTCAATTTATAGGCAAGAATGGAAGCAGGAAAGCCAGTGAGGAAGCTATTGTCCTGACCCAAGTATTCTTGACTTGGATTAGGATGAGAATAGTAGAGAGATAGGAGTAGTAAAAGATTAAAAATATTTTGGAGCTACGGGACTTGCTGATAGATAGGATCTGGGGATTAAAGGAACGAATGGAATCAAAGCTGATGCCTAGATTTCTGGCTTAAGCAACTGGTGGATGATGGAACCATTAACTAAGATGGAGAAGACTAGGGAATTCAAGGCTTTTTTTTTTTTTTTAAGCTATTTTGGGTTTGAGATAGGTATTACATATCTAAGTAGGAGTCTAGTAGATAGCTAAATCTAGAGCTCAGAGGATAGGCCAGAGTTAGAGAAGTATATGTGAGAGTCCTTACTGTACAAATGTGGTATTTTTTTTTTTTTTTTTTTGCCTAAATGTATTTATTACCTCTGCTAGATCTCAGGTGAGTGAATTGAAGTGATGACGTATGCTTGACTGTCCTGTCTAAGTAGAGCATATACTTCTAAGATGTTATGTTTTTTATGATGATCTTAATGAATAATAAAAGGTAAAATGGTGTGATTTTAATGTAATTTTTTGTTCATTTCTTTGTTTAATAGCATATAAATCTAAAATTTAGATATTCAAATAAGTCATCTTTCAAAGTAGCTAATTGGCCCAAGAATTTTTCAGAACTTTTGTGGAGTGGGTGGGATTTCCCTTTGCCACCGAAGCAAGTTAGCCTAACTTTTTTATAACATTACATCTCATTTTTGATAAGAAAAATAGGACAATCTTGAAAATTTACCTGCTGCTGGACTTGTACCAATAGCAGGAGCAGCTACAACAACAACACAGCAAGCCAAAACTAAATACATCACTATGGGGAGATAACTTGGCACCACTGATGATTTTAAATTGACTTTGTCACTGGTTTTGGAAGTTCTCAGAATAATGCCAGGATATGTTTTGAGCAATAAGGGTACAACTGGAGTTAAGTGCACAATCTCTCCTATGATAACTTTAAAGGAAATGCTGTTTATTTAGTTTTAAAGGGTACTTAACTGGAGTTAAGTGCACAATCTCTCCTATGATAACTTTAAAGGAAATGCTGTTTATTTAGTTTTAAAGCTTTAGTTTTATTTGTTCATTTATTTATTGATTCATGAAAAAATATTTATTACCTCCCATGAGTCTGGTTGCTTTTCAGGCAGTTACAAATGGTGAGAAGAATAAGATATGCTAGGACAGGTGGCTCACCCTGTAATCCTAGGACTCTGAGAGGCCAAGATGGGAATCTCCTTTGAGCTCAGAAGTTTGAGACCAGCCTGAGCAAAAGCAAGACAGTCTTCTAAAAATAGAAAAAGTTAGCCAGGCATTATGGCTAGCACTTTGAGTCCCAACTACTCAAAATTTCAAGGCAGGAAAATAGCTTAAGCCCAGGAGTTTGAGGTTGTGAGCCATGACACTCTAGCCCAGGCAACAGAGTGATACTCTGTCTCAAAAATAAAGAAAGAAAGAAAAAGAATATGACAATGCTAATTTTCTTCATCTTTGGCCTAAAATGTTAGTATCTCTTAGCCTTAAAAAACCCCATTTATTTGCAAATGACTCAATAAATTTACTGAGACAAACAAAACATTCAAATGAAGGAATAAAATTTTTTACCTTTCTTCCCCATCTGTTTTCCTTTTTCTATTACATTCATGGAAACCTAACTCCCAACCTCTCATTTTTATGTCTCCTCTGTTCCTTCATACCGTTAAATCTGCCTAAGACATGAAACACTCTTTTATTTTTCTTTCTTCCCCATTTTGCTACTAGGAGGTGTTGACACATCTCTCAAATAGGATTCTAATGTACTAATTAATTCATAGTAAGGCATAAAAATGACTTGATGCTGATTTACCATGGCCTGAATTTTCATTTTAACAACAGAATAAGACTTAGATCAAAGAGATACATCCCTAATGAAGGAAATGAAGGCATTTCCAAGTAGTAAAATGATACATTTCTTGGCTGAGAGCCTTCTCCATGTCTCTGAAATCACAGCCTATACAATGTACTTAAATTGCCAATCATAATCTCTAGGAACAGACAACTTTCAGTTTCTCCTTAATGCTACTATTTCTTTTTCCTTTTAAGAGACATTCTGCAGTGCTCTCATGCCATGTAATATATTAGCAAGTGACCCTTCTAGTTATGCTGGAGCAATGGGCCAAATTTTGCCTTGGCTTTGCTTAGCAGGGCGGTACCTATATACTGTACTGGGGGCTCTCCATGGCTATAGCTTCTTTAGTCTTGTGCAACATATTATTACAATCAGCTTCACTTGTTTCCAGTTCTTTCAGCATCTGTAGTGGCAGCTGGTGCATCTCCCACTTCATCAGGAAGTGCATTTAAGGGTATCCGGCTAGAAAGTTCCCCCAGCAAGCACTTCTTCATGTTGAAAAATGTAGGAGCAAGGTTTCAGTTGGAGGTATTCATATCTGGGGTCAAGTAAGGTAGAGTAAAGTCAGGGGGAATCTTCTATCATCAAAATGTCTTCAGCATGGGTAAGGAGTAAAACATCTCCATTCTTTTTTCTAATAGACTGGCATTCCTTTGATCCTGGTTTTAATCAGAAAAGGAATGAGTAGAATTATGCGATTGGCACTGCCCTTGTTTGTTTTCTAAATTCTCAAAAGGAATTGCTCTCATACCATGGGTTTCCCCCAAGATCTACAATCCTGATTACCAACGTTCACTTTTGTGTGGGGTTTCCTGCATTTTGCCTTGGGACACCCATGCTTGTCTTTCTGGAAGTTACTAGGAAAATTCCATTGTGCCAATTGTGATTTTGCTTTTTCTTCCTGAGGAAACAACCTCTATTGTCCTCTACCCACCTTTCCCTCCAGAATTCTGTACAAATGTGTAATTGCATGACAAAGAGGGTGATGATGATGACTGGCACATGTTAAAAGTTCTTGAAAACTGTTCTAGTTAATTAGAAAGAGCCATGCTTTAGGAAATTCCGCTTGTGTAAAAATAAGTATGGTCCAGAGAATGAACTTCTCTCCAACATTTTCTCTCTAGTGAAGAGCTTTGGGACATCCCCCAAGGTCATTCATTTTTGTCTTTATAATTTATAGTATGTCACGTGTCTGGTAATCAGTATTACAGCCAGAATTGTTGCTAGACTTCAACAATTTTTGGCTGCTATTGAGACACGTGTCTCTTGTAGAAAGGTATTGTACTTAACCTGAAATGTCTGAGAAAGCTAACAATTATTGAGTGCTTGTTTTAGGCCACAAAATATGTTGGAATTTTTGCATATATGATCTATGTCACAGTCTCAATTTTTTCACTTGTTATTTGGAACATAAATCTTGCTTTTATTAATGTGGTCTGAAATGTCCCCTAGGTAGTTTTGTACTTGAAGGAGAAAGTGTAGTTAGTGTTCTGAAAGAGTCACAGAGGTAGGAAATAATTTGAAATTAGATTTATTCATGAAGTTCACAAACATGAACAAATTCCCAACCACAGAGGTCGTCCACACTACCAGAGTCAAGTGAGTTCACAAGAAAATTGTATGAATTTGTTATTGAGGTAGGCATTAAAACGATTCAGATATTTCCAGACTTCCTCTTCCTGCAGTATTCCTGTGACATATAACATATGCAAGTGATCCTCATAGTTAGACTGCATTTTCCCATGTCCTTGAAATTAGGTGTGGCTCCTTAACTTGCCTTGGCCAATGAAATGTGGGCAGAATCGATAAGTGTCATTGTTAGGTGGAAGCCTTTAGGTCCAGTACGTGAGTCACCATCTTCCCTTCCTCCAGTCATGGTGACCAAGAACATTCCAGAGGACGGAAGTCTGCCAGCCTGAGTCCTGAGTGAGGATAATGTGAAGCCAAACTCATTACCAGTTCAATATGACATAAGTGAGAAATAAACCTTAATAACTGTATCATAGAGATTTGAGGAGTGTTTGTTAAGGTGCCACAACCTAGATTATTCCAACTAATATAGGCACCATCCATCCAGAAAGCAGAAACTCAAAAAGTCCTTACTAAATGTATCTGGTTTTATTTGTCTGCGCAGTTTAACCAGAAGTTTGAATCGATCAGGCTTTTGTGATGGTTAGTTTGCTGGTTGAGAGGTCTTGAGAGCTCTTGCAATGTCAGGCTCCTTCCATATGAGACTCTAGCTAGCTCTGCTGCTTTCCACTGAGACTCTAATGAGTTAATTTATCAGAGTCTCTGTTTCCTCATCTGGAAAATGGGGGTGAGAGTAATACCTACCTTATAGAGCTATTATGAGATAAAATGATATACCAAAAGCGCTTAGCCTGGAGGATGTCACTTTGTAAATTTTCTACAATACACAGCTGTCACTGTTATATCCAGTACCAGTACTGTTTTTATGCAGCCTATCTTTCTGCAGTCTGTTTGTATAATGATGATCTTTAAAATTCCTTCCTGCTCTAAAACTTTGTTTCCCTGAAATATTTTACTCTCTGGTAGCTAAATTTCCTGAGAGTCGCTTTAAGTTGTGGTTTAAATTTTGTGGTGCACGTGGGAACTGATACTAGCTGAGTTTCTCTGGCTTAACAAGAAATGCATCTACAAAAATCAGTTTACCCTGCCTCCACTTTCTCACTCGACCCACTACATCATTCCTTGAAGTTTTCCAGAACTCTGCGTGACTTTGTAGTTACTTGCTTCTTTCTCATTCTGAAAGACATTTTTTCATTTTGGCTTTTGACACTGATCAACATAACTTTTTCTTTTAATGAACTTGCCCATGTATGTACCAAATAAGACCAGGGATGTATCAGTAAAATTTTCCCAAGTGATTGTGCAGGTTTTTAGTAGTGTTTTTTTTTTTTGTTTTTTGAGACAGAGCCTCAAGCTGTCACCCTGGATAGAGTGCCATGGCATCACAGCTCACAGCAACCTCCAATTCCTGGGCTCAAGCGAGTCTCCTGCCTCCGCCTCCCAAGTAGCTGGGACTACAGGCGCCCGCCACAACACCCGGCCATTTTTTGGTTGCAGCCGTCATTGTTGTTTGGCGG
>CAUYRH010053104.1:0-18810 GCA_963574655.1 Perodicticus potto
AAAAGAATTATACAACAGGTCAATAAATCAAAAAGTTGGTTCTTTGAAAAGGTCAATAAAAGAGATAAACCTTTGGCTAACCTAATCAGGAAAATTTAAAAAACAGTAAAATCTCTAATTTCATCAATCAGAAATGGTAAACATGAAATAACAACAGACTTCTCAGAAATTCAAAAAATCCTTAAAAAATATTACCAGAAACTTTACTCTCAGAAATATGAAACTCTGAAGGAAATTGACCAATACTTGGAAGCACGCCACCTTCCTAGACTTAGCCAGAATGAAGTGGAAATGTTGAACAGGCTTATATCGAGTTCTGAAATAGCATCAACTATACAAAATCTCCCTAAAAAGAAAAGCCTGGGACCAGATGGCTTCACGTCAGACTTCTTCCAAACCTTCAAATACGAACTAGTACATATATTACTCAACCTTTTCCAAAATATAAAAAAAGGAATACTGCCCAACACATTCTATGAAGCAAACATCACCTTGATCTGTAAAAAGACACAACAAGAAAAGAATATTATAGACCAATATCACTAATGAATATTGATGAAAAAATATTCAATAAGATCCTAACAAACAGAATCCAACAACACATCAAACAAATTACACACAATGACCAAGTGGACTTTATCCCAGGGTCTCAAGGTTGGTTCAATATACATAAATCTATACATGTAATTCAGCACATAAAAAAATTAAAAAAGAAAGACCATGTGATTTTCTCAATTGATGCAGAAAAAGCTTTTGATAATATCCAGCACCTCTTCATAATCAGAACACTTAAGAAAATTGGTATAGAAGGGACATTGCTTAAACTAATAGAGGCCATCTACAGCAAATCCACAGCCAATATCATACTGAATGGAGTTAAATTGAAATTATTTCCACTGAGATCAGGAACCAGGCAAGGTTTCCCACTGTCTCCACTGTTCTTCAACATTGTAACAGAAGCTTTAGCCATTGCAATTAGGGAAGAAAAGGCAATCAAAAGTATCCATATAGGGTCAGAAGAGATTAAACTTTCACTCTTTGCAGATGATATGATTGTATATCTGGAAAACACTAGAGATTCTACTACAAAACTTTTAGAAGTGATAAAGTAATACAGCAATGTCTCAGGCTACTTAATCAACACTCATAACTCTGTAGCCTTTATATATACCAACCCCAGTCAAGCTGAAAAAACAGTCAAGGACTCTATTCCTTTCACAGTAGTGCCAAAGAAGATGAAATATTTGGGAGTTTACCTAACAAAGGACATGAAAGATCTCTATAAAGAGAACTATGAAATTCTAAGAAAAGAAACAGCTAAACATGTCAACAAATGGATAAACATATTATGCTCAGGGCTGGGAAGAATCAACATTGTTAAAATGTCCATACTACCCAAAGCAATATACAATTTTAATGCAATTCCTATTAAAGCTCCATTGTCATATTTTAAGATCTCAAAAAAATAATACTTCATTTTATATTGAATCAGAAAAACCTCAAATAGCCAAGACATTACTTAGAAATAAAAACAAAGCAGGAACAATCATGCTACCAGACCTGAGACTCTACTATAAATCAATAGTGATCAAAACAGAATGGTACTGGCACAAAAACTCAGAAGTAGATGTATGGAATAGAATAGAGAACCAAGAGATGAACCGAGCTTCTTACCGTTATTTGATCTTTGACCAGCCAATCAAAAACATTCAGTGGGGAAAAGATTCCCTATTTAACAAATGGTGCTGGGCGAACTGGTTGTTGACCTATACAAGACTGAAGCTGGATCCACACCTTTCACCATTAACTAAGATAAATTCTCACTGTATTAAAGCTTTAAACTTAAGACATGAAACTATAAAAATACTAGAAGAAAGTGCAGGTAAACTCTTGAAGGAATCGGCCTGGGTGAATATTATATGAGGAGGACTCCCCAGGCAATTGAAGCAGTATCAAAAATACACTACTGGGACCTGATCAAACTTAAAAGCTTCTGCACAGCCAAGAACACAGTAAGTATAACAAGCAGAGCCCTCAGAATGGGAGAAAATATTTGCAGGTTATGCCTCCAACAAAGGTTTAATAACCAGAATCCAGGGAGAATTCAAATGTATCAGCAAGAAAAGAACAAATGATCCCATCTCAGGGTGCGCAAAAGACTTGAAGAGAAACTTCTCCAAAGAAGACAGATGCACGGCCTACAGATACATGAAAAAATGCTCATCATCCTTAATCATCAGAGAAATGCAAATCAAAACTACTTTGAGATATCATCTAACTCCAGTAAGATTAGCCCACATAACGAAATCCCAAAACCAGAGATGCTGATGTGGATGTGGAGAAATGGAACACTTCTACATTGCTGGTGGAAAGGCAAATTAATACGTTCCTTTTGGAAGGATGTTTGGAGAATACTTAGAGATCTAAAAATAGACCTGCCATTTGATCCTATAATTCCTTTACTAGGTATATACTCAGAAGACCAAAAACCACATTATGACAAAGATATCTGTACCAGAATGTTTATTGCAATCCAATTCATAATTGCTAAGTCATGGAAGAAGCCCAAGTGCCCATTGACCCACGAATGGATTAATAAATTGTGGTACATGCATACCATGGAATATTACACAGCCTTAAATAAAGATGGAGACTTTACCTCTTTCATGTTTACATGGGTAGAGCTGGAACATATTCTTCTTAGCAATGTATCTCAAGAAAGGAAGAAAATGTATCCAATGTACTCAGCTCTAATATGAAGCTAATTTATAGATTTCATATGAAGGTTATAACCCAAATACACCCCCAGAATATGGGGAAAGGGGCACAGGAGGGGAGGGGAGGGAGGATAATTGGTGGGATCACATCTACAGTACATCTTAGAAGGGTACAGATAAAACTTACTAAATGCAGAATACAAATGTCTTTATACAATAACTAGGAAAGTGCCATGAAGGCTATGTAAAACAGTTTGATGAAAATGTTTCAGATTGAATATGAAGCCAGCACATTGTACGCCACGATTGCACTAATGTACACAGCTATGATTTAATTTTAAAAAATTAAATAAATAAATAAATTCTGTGAAAGCAAAAAGTGGAAACCTAATTAACACATGTATATGTAAAAATAAAAACACTACATATTCATCAAAGAAAACATTCAACATAAAGAGATTTTGGTAATTAACATTATGTGCCCTTCCAGAATGCTCCTCAATGTATAAAGCAAATCCTAACAGATACGAACAATTTGACATCTTCCTGAACTATAATAGTTGGAGATTTTAACACCCCTCTGTCAGTTCTGGATAGATCCTCTAAGAATAAACTAAGCAAAGAAATAATGGACTTAAACTTGACTCTAGAAAAAAATGGACTTAACAGATATCTACAGAAATTTCATCCTAATAAAACTGAATACAGATTCATCTCATAAGCCCACTAATCATCTTCCAAAATTGCTAATATTTTAGCACACAAATCTAACCTCTGAAAATTTAAAAGAATAGAAATTATTCTTTGCATCTTCTCAGACTATCACAGAATAAAAGCTGAACTCACCAGCAACATGAATCTTCATACTCAAACCAAGTCATGGAAACTAAATAATCTTCTGCTGAATGATAGCTGGGTCAAAGAAGTGATTAAAAAGTCAATCACCAAATTTTTGGAACAAAATGATAATGAAAACACAAATTATCGAAACCTATGAGATACTGCAAAGACAGTCCTAAGTGGGAAACTTATAGCATTGAAAGCCTTCATCAAAAAAACAGAATGAGACAAAGTCAACAACTTAATGACTAATCTCAAGCAACTAACAAAGGAAAAAGATTCCAATCCTAAAACCATCAGAAGAAAAAAAAAAGAAAATAAGAGTATAATTAAATGAAATTGACAACAAAAGAATCATTCAGAAGATCAATGAAACAAAAAGTCTGTTTTTTGAAAAGATTAAGAAAATTAATAAACCTTTGGCTAGCCTAACAAGAAACAGAAAAGTAAAATCTCTGATATCATCAATCAGAAACAATAAAGAAGAAATAACAACAGATACCACAGAAATTCAAAAATATCATCAAGAATTGCTACAAAAAAATTCTATTCTCAGAAATATAAAAATCAGGAGGAAATGGACCAATTCATGGAAGCATGCCAACTACCTAGACTCAGCCAAAAATAATTAGAATTTTGAGTAAACCTATATTTATTAAGCACTGACATAGAATCAACTGTATAAAATCTCCCAAAAAAGGAAAGTCCAGGACCAGATGGTTTCACATCAGAATTCTATCAAACCTTCAAAGATGAACTAGTACCTACATTAACATAACCTTTCCCAAAACATAGAAAAAGAAGGAATACCCCAACACATTCTATGAAGCAAATATCACCTGGATCCCCAAACCAGGAAAGGACCCAAGAAAGAAAGAAAACTATAAATTAATATCATTAATGAATATTAATGCAAAAATATTCAATAAGACCCTAGCAAACAGAATTCAAAAACACATCAAAAAAATTATACATTATGATCAAGTTGGCTTTACCCCATGGTTACAAGGTTGGTTCAACATATGTAAATCTATAAATATAATACCTAACCTAAATCAAACAAAAACAAAGACCATATGATTCCATCAACTGATGCAGAAAAAGCTTTTGATAACATCCAGCATCCTTTCGTGATCAGAACACTTAAGAAAATAGGCTTAGATGGGTCATTTCTTAAACTGATAGAGACCATCTACAGCAAACCCATAGTCAAGATAGAATTGAATCAAGTAAAATTAAAAACTCAGATTTTTTCCACTCAAATCTGGAAATAGACAAGGATGTCCATTGTCTCCACTGCTATTCAACATGTAATGGAAATCTTAGGCATTAAAATCAGGCAAGAGAAGGTAATCAAGGGTATCCAAATGAGGTAAGAGGAGAACAAACCCTAACTCTTTGCAGATGACATGATCTTATACCTGGAAGACCTCAGGGACTCAACTAAAATATGATTAGAAGCAATAAGGGAATACAGTAGTATCTCAGAATACAAAATCAATATGTACAAATCAGTAGCTTTCATATATATCTACAGTAGTCAAACTGAAAATACATTCAAGGACTCTATTCCCTTTACAGTAGTGCCAAAGAAGATGAAATACCTGGGAATTTACCTAACAAAGGTCATGAAAGATCTCTACAATGAGAATTATGAAACTCTGAGAAAAGAAATAGCCAAAGATGTTAACAAATTGAAAAACACAACATGCTTGTAGATGGGAACAATCAACATTGTTAAAATGTCCATACTACCCAAAGCAATTTACAGATTTAATGCAATCCCTAGTAAAGCACCATTGTCATGCCTTAAAGATCTCTTAAAAAATAGTACTTTGTTTTATATGGAATCAGAAAAACCTTGAATAGCCAATACATTACTCAGAAATAAGAACCAATCAGGAGGGATCACATTACCAGACTTTAGGCAATACTGTAAATTGATAGTGATCAAAACATCATGGTACTTGCACAAAAATAGACAGGTAGATATATGAATCAGAATAGAGAACCAAGAGATGAACCCAGCCACTTATCATCATTTGATTTTCAATAAGCCTTTCAAAAACATTCATTGGGGAAAAGACTCCCTATTTAACAAATGGTGCTGGATGAACTGGCTAGCGACCTATAGAAGACTGAAACTGGACCCACACTTCTCACCATTCGCTAAGATAGACTCTCATTAGATTAAAGATTTAAACTTAGTTTCTATGTTTTTGTATGAGTATGAAGATTCCTGTTGTTACTGAGTTCAACTTTTATTCCCTGATAGTCCGAGAAGATGGAAGGAATAATTTCTATTCTTTTCAATTTGCTGAGGTTAGGCTTGTCACCAAAGATGTGATCAATTTTGGAGTATATTCCATGGACTGATGAGAAGAATGTGTATTCAGTTTTGTTAGGATGAAATGTCCTGTAGATGTTAGTTAAATCCCATTGTTCAATGGTTAAGTTTAATTCTAAAATTTCTAGGCTTAGCTTCTTATTGGAGGATCTCTCCTACACTACCAAAGGAGTGTTAAAATCTCTGACTATTATGGAGGTGGAGGAAATCAAGTTGCTCATGTCTGTTAGAGCTGCATAAATGTTAATAATTAAAATCTCATCATGTTGAATGTTACCCTTAACAAATATGAAGCAACCATCCTTATCTTTCCTTTTGGTTTAAAGCCTATTGTATCTGTGAATAAAACTGCAACACCTGCTTTTTTTCTGATTTCTATTTGCCTGAAATATAGATGACCATCCCTTTACCCTGAGTCTATATTTATCTTTTAAGAGAAGATGACATTCTTGTATGCAGAAGTTATCTGGCCTGAGTTTTTGCATCCAGTCAGCAAACCTGTGCCTCTTTATGGGGCAATTTCAGCCATTCACGTCAATTGTAAATGTTGATAAGCCTGGTAGAATTTTGGGTATTGAATTTTTTGAAAGTTTAGTGGACATTTTTAATCCTTTCATCACTGTGGAAGTTGAAATTTCATCAAAAGTTTCAGAGTGAGTTTACTTTTGTGGTGGAGGACTGCTCTGGTCATTATGGAGGATAGCTCTGAGAATATCCTGGAGAGCTGGTTTAGTTATGGCAAATTTCTTCAACATGTGAATGTCATTAAAGTATTTAATTTCTCCATCATAAACGAAACTCAGTTTAGCTGGATACAGGATCCTGTGTTGAACGTTATTTTGTTTTAGGATATTAAAAGTTGATGATCACCCTCTTCTAGCTTGAAAGGTTTCAGCAGAGAGACCTGCAGTCATTCTAATATTATTCTCCTTGGAGGTTAAGGTTTTCTTACATATGACTGCTTTCAGAATTTTCTTCTTCATATAAACTTTGGTGAAGTAAATTATGTGTCTGGGAGATGTCTTATTTGGTTTGAGTAATGCTGGGATTCTGAAACTGTCTGCTCTCTGAATTTCAGAATCTCTTGGCATGTATGCAAAGTTCACATTCATTATCTCATGAAGTAGAGCATCTGTGCCTTTTGAAGCAACCTTGTCACCTTCAGGAATTGCTATAAGGCAAATCCTAGTTTTCTTCAAATTATGCCAGAGCTCTCTGAGAGAATCATCCATTTTTGCTCTCCGTTTCTCTTCCTCTTTGAGTGTTTGGGAGCGTTCAAAATCTTTGTATTCAATGTCAGAAATCCTTTCTTCTGCCTGCTCCATTCTGTTACTGAGGGATTCTACTGTATTTCTCAGATCTCTGAGGGCTGCAAGTTCTTGTCTCAATGTGTCAAACTCTTTGGTGATTTTTGTCTTTGAATTCATTGAATTCTTGAGACAACTTTTGAAATGCTCCTTGAGTTTGTAATTCCAACTTTACCTACATTCTATTAAACTTACTTGCGATCCAAATTCTGAATTCGATTTCTGACATCTCAGCCATTTGCTTATGAATGGGATCTTCTGGTGTGTCTGCCATGTTTGTCCTTGGGGGAGTTTATCTACTCTGGTTATTGATGTTACCAGCTATTTTTTCACTGATTCCGCCCCTTGATTATTTTACACCCTTTGGCTAGATAAGCAGATACAGTGAAGTTGGGTTGGGGGCTCCTGCAGTAGTGATTAACCAGCCCTTTGCCCAAGATCTGGGACTGGTGTCTGTACATGTTCCCCTAGAGCTTTGCAAAGGACCTGTACAGTGCTATGGCCTGTGACACTGGGAACCCACTGGGTGTGGTGTGGATAAGTAGCTCTATTTTGTTTTCAACTGGCCTCTGCCCAATCCTAGTAAATCAGTAACTATGGGTTGAAGTCTCAGCTGTGGAGAGATACTAGCAATTAAGTCACGCACCCCCTGCAGGAAATAACTGGAAAAGGAAAATCAAATCTCCTACAACCACACAACCAGGGTACCACTTTGTATAGTCCTCAGGTGATTGGCCCAGTTCAAGAGATCCAAATCAATTGTCCCAGTCAGCACATCTCAAGTGGGAGAGTTCAAAAGGTCTCTGGCAACTAGATAGTAGAAGTCTGCTGGCAGCTCAAGTATAACTCATTCCGGTGCTGCGTGGAGTCAGAAGGACCCATCCAGCAAATGAATTACCCTGAGAATATTGATGCTTCCTTTCCCACCTTGCACCTCTATCACACCCAGTCACTGGTAACCTTGCAGGGCTATGACCCAGTTCCCTCCATGAGCAGATGCTCCAGGGGTTTGCCCCTGCCTGAGGCACAGGTAGATCTATGTCTCCTCGGCCAGGCCTCCACACTCTGCCACCATCTGGCAGGAGGATCTGAGGCCTGACAACCTTGGGTGTTTAATGGAAGCTGGGGAAGTTCACTCAGTTTTAGCCCTGCCCCTGATTGATGTTGCTGACACTTATTTTCACAGAATTTGTCTTTCTATCCCAGCTATATTCCCCTATGGACTAGGTGCTGTTTGAGTTCACAGAAATTGCAACTCAGCCCCTGTCTGTGCCATTACCATGAGCTGGCATGTCTGTCTCCACTGCACTCTGTGTTGTGGTGGGCGCACTTAGAGCTCACACTCAGCTCTCAGTTCCTGCCTGTCCACTAAGATCCCCCGGGGGCTAGGTGCTTCTTAGATTCACTAAAGCAGTCCTTCTGACTCAGCACCACCCTGGGAATATTACATCTCTGCATGTACAAATTCTAGTCTCCATCGCCGCCATGCCCCACCCAGGCAGGTACCACCTCAGTTATACCCTTTGTTCATGGAGACTGCATTTCTGTCCCAGATCTGTTTCGCCAGTGGCTGCCACTGGAGAAGGTGCCCAGCTTTCTCTGGTTGCCCATAAAGGCAGGACGTTTCTCTCCAAAATATCCCCAGGGGTATGAGCCCTATTGTTCCCACCATTGCCACTGCTGCTCTGTGCTGCATGGAACTGCCTCTTCCTCTCCCATATGGTTCCCTCAGTCCACCATCTTCTCCTTACACCCATGCTGCAGAATCAGCATAGACCTGCAACAGCTCATGCCTTGTCCACATCTCTCAAAAAAATGCCCAAGATCTGGACTCCATGGGGGATAGGCTCCCAGAACTTGGGGTGAGAGTGTAGGGGAGTGCTGTGAGTTCTGAGTTGCAGGTGGAGAATATATGCAGTTTTATACTGTTTTATTCCTGGCAGGGGACTGCCACTAGTGTTAGTGAGTCCTCTGTGTGGAAGGAGTTCCAGTTTTTAGACGGTCTCTCCCCATGGAATAAAATAGGAAGGTATCTGAACTCTGCTCACTTGTTTGTAGAAAGTATACTGCAAGCCATTCTCATGGGGGAGGGGACTCCCATCCACTTGGTGATGGATTTTGTACCAATTGTTTATATCCTTGGGGTCACAGCTCACCTCAGCAGGGTTGATGTGCATTCTTCAACCTTCTCTCTTGGCTCAGCTCCAAACCATCAGCTTACTTGCTAAATTTCTGTCTTTTAACTCTCCTTCTGGATGGGATCCTCTGTGGAAAGCTGACTCAAGTCGACCATCTTGCCTCCACCCCTGACCCCTGTGTGTTTGTTTTTATGTTAGTACTATACTATGCTTTGTTAGTATTATTACTATAGCTTTATAGTATACTTGGAAATCAGTAGTGCTATGCCTCTTGCCTTGTTTTTCTTTCTCAAGATGGTTTTGGCTATTGTGGTCTTTTGTATTTCTATGTAAATTATAGGATTTTTTTTTTCTATATGTCTATGAAAAATATCATTTAGATTTTTATAAGGATTGAACTGAATCTGTATATCACTTTGGGCAGTATGGGCATTTTAAAAATGTTAATTCTTCCAGTCCATATACATGCATTATCTCCCCATTTATTTGTGTCTTTTCCAATTTCTTTCATTGACATTTTACAGTTTTCAGCCCTAGTCCTTCACTTCCTTGACTAAATTTATTCCCAAGAAAACTATTATTATTTCCTTTTTATCATTTAGGATTCATTGAAGGTACAAAGAATTATGTTACACCGATTGCATTTGTTAGGTAAAGTCCCTCTTATAATTGTGTCCCACCCTCAAGAGGTGTCTCTACTGCCTTCATATTAGAATTGAGTACACTGGATTCTTGCTTCTCTATTCTTGTGATGCTTTACTAAAAAAATGTATTCTAACTCAATCCAGGTTAACATAAATGCTGCTGTAACTAGAATTTTCTTAAATTCTCTTTTGGATAATTTTTTGTTAGTATATACAAATGCAATTGATTTTTGCTTATTGATTATGTATGCTACAACAATACTAGATTTGTTTCTTAGTTCTAGCAGATTTTTTGGAGTTTTTAAGGGTTTTCTATATATTCATGACCATGTTCTCTAGAAACAGATACAGTTTAACCTCTTTCTGATTTTTTTTTATTAATTCATAAACACATCAATCATATATACATTAATGCATTTATGGGGTACAATGTGCTGATTTCATATAGAATTAGGAGCATTTACTTCACAGTGGTTAATATATACCTATTCTCATTTACTTAAATGTTGTGTTAAGACTTTTATACTCTATACTTAATAGCTCCAACATGTACCCTTGCATTATGCACCATATGTGTGATCCCACCATTCCCCCTCCCTCAATCTGACCTGCCTCTTCCCATTCTGTTCCCCCTCCTCCCTCCTTTATCCTGGACTATAACTGTGATGTATTCTTCATATGAAAGTTTAAATGATTGTAAATTGGTTTCATAATAGTACTGAGTACATTGTATATTTTTTCTTCCATTCTTGAGAGTTTACCAAATAGGATATGTTCCAGTTCCATCCATGTAAACCTAAAAGAAGTAAATTCTCCATCTTTTTTTAAGGCTGAATAATATTCCATGGTATACATATGCTACAATTTGCTAATCCATTCATGGGTTGATGGGCACTTGGGCTTCTTCTGTGACTTGGCTATTATGAATGGAATTACAATGAACAATCTGGTGCAAATATCTTTGTTACAAAATGATTTTTGGTCTTTTGGATATACACCTAGTAGAGGAATTGCATGATCAAATGGCAGGTATACTTTTAGATCCCTGAGTATTCTCCATACTTCTTTCCAAAAGGGACATATTAGCCGACACTCTCACCAGCAGTACAGAAGTGTTCCCTTTTCTCCACATCCACTCCAACATCTGTAGTTTTGTGATTTTGTTATGTGAGTCACTCTTATGTGAGTTAGATGATATCTCAAAGTGGTTTTGATTTGCATTTCTCTGATGATTAAAGATGATTTTTTCATGTGTTTGTAGGCCATGCTCCTATCATCTTTAGAGAAGCTTCTGTTCAACTCCCTTGACCACAATGAAATGGGATTAATTGGTTTTTTTATTAATAAGTTTGAGTTCTCTGTGTATTCTGGTTATCAAACCTTTGCCAGAAGCATAACCTGCAAATATTCACTCCCATTCTGATGGCTGTCTGTTTGCTTTATTTACTATGTTCTTGGCTGTGCAGAAGCTTTTTAGTTTGATCAGATCCCAGTAATGTATTTTTGGCATTGCTTCAATTTCCCAAGGGGTCTTCTCATAAAATTTCCCAGGCCAAATTCTTCAAGTATTTCTCCTGCACTCTCTCCAAGAATCTTTATAATTTCATATCTTAAGTTTAAATCTTTTATCCAGTGAGAGTCAATTTTTGTTAATGGTGAAAGGTGTGGGTCCAGTTTCAGTTGTCTACAAGTCACCAGTCATTAAGTTGTTAACTTCCTCTCTTTCCATTCTCTTGAAGAAGGCTTGCAGTGCTATAAATTTCCCTTTTAGGACTGCCTTTGTGATATTCCAGAGGTTCTGGTAATTTGTGTCTTCATTATCATTTTGTTCCAAAAATTTGGTAATTTCCTTCTTAATCTCATCTATGACCCAGCTATGGTTCAGCAGAAGGTTATTTAGTTTTCAAGTTTTTGTATGAGTATGCAGATTCCTGTTGTTACTGAGTTCAACTTTTATTCCATGACGGTTTGAGAAGATGCAAGGATTAATTTCTATTCTTTTAATTTTGCTGAGGTTAGACTTGTGACCTAAGATAAGATCAATTTTGGAGTATGTTCCATGGGCTGATGAAAAGAATGTGTATTCAGTTTTGTTAGGATGGAATGTTCTGTAGGTGTTTGTTAAATTTAATTGTTGTATGGTGATGTTTAAGTCCAAAATTTCTTTGCTTAGTTTCTTATTGGAGGATTGATCCAACACTGCCAAAGGGGTGTTAAAAATCTCCTACTATTATGGTGCTGGAAGATATTGAATTGCTCGTGCCTGCTAGGGTTGCCCTTATAAATTGAGGAGCATTCTGGTTGGGTGCATAAATGTTAATAATTGACATCTCATCATGTTGAGTGCTTCCCTTAATACACATTAAGTGACCTTCCTTATCTTTCCTTACTTATTGGTTTAAAGCCTAATGTATCTGCAAATAAAATTGCCACTCCTGCTTTTTTCTGGTTTCCATTTTCCTGTGTTACAAATGTCCATCCCTTCACCCTGAGTCTAAATGTGTCTTTTAAGGTAAGATGAGATTCTTGTATTCAGCAGATATCAGGCCTGAGTTTTTGTATCCTGTCAGCTAACTTGTGCCTCTTAAGAGGACAATTTAAACTGTTCACATTAATTGAGAGTATTGATATGCTTGGTAATATTTTTGGGTGTCAAGTTTTTCAAAAGTCCAGTGGACATTTTAAATCTTTTTACCACTGTGGAAATTGGGTTTTGGTCAAGAATTTCAGAGTGAGTTTACTTTGGTGGTAGAGTATTGTGCTTGACATTATGGAGGATGGGTCTGAGAATATCCTGAAGGGCCAGGTTGCTTATGGCAAATTTCTTCAATGTGCGTATGTCATTAAAGTATTTTACTTCTCCATCATAAATGAAGTTCACTTTAACTGGATACAGGATCCTGAGCTGAAAGTTGTTTTGTTTTAGGAGAATGAAGGTTGATGACCGTCCTCTTCTGGCTTGAAAAGTTTCAGTAGAGAGATCTGCAGTAATTCTAATATTCCTCCACTTGTAGGTTATGATTTTCTTACGTATGGCTGCTTGGAGGATTTGCTCCTTTATAATAACTTTGGCGAAGTTAATTATAATGTGTCTAGAAGATGCTTTACTTTGGTTGAGTCATGCTGGGGTTCTGAAACTGAGTGCTATCTGAATTTCAATGTCTCTTGCCATGCGTGGGAAGTTCTTCTTCAAATATCTTGGAATAGAGCATCTGTGCCTTTTGGACCATCCTCTTCTCTTTCAGGGATTCCTACAAGGTGATTGTTTGCTCTTTTGGAGTGGTCTAACCATTCCCTCAGGGAATGATCCATATTTGCTCTCCACTTCTCTTCCTCTTTGAGTATTGGGAGTGCTCAAAAGCTTTGTCTTCAATGTCAGAGATCCCTTCTTCTGCTTGCTGCATTGTGTTACTGAGGGATTTGATTATATTTCTCAGATCTTTGAGGGCTGCAAGTTCTTGCAAAATCATCAAAATCTTTGGTGATTTTCTCTTTGAATTCATTAAATTCTTGAAACAACTTTTGAATTGGTCCTGAATTTCTAATTCTATCTTTACCTCCATTCTGTTAATCTTATTTGCGATCTAAATTCTGAATTCAATTTCTGACATCTCAACTATTTTTTTATGAATGGGATCTTATGTGTGTCTCTTTTGTCATTCCGTAGGGTAGGTGATCTACTTTGATTATTCATGTTGCCAGAGCTTTACTGCTGATTCCACCCCATAATTATTTCTCACCATTTAGCTGGAGAAACTGGTAAGGTGAAATTGAATTGAGGGCTCCTGGAGTTGTAATTAACCAGCCCTTTACCAAAGAACTTGGACTAGTGATTGTGGCTTATACCCTAGAGCTTTACAAACATCCCTTTCGGTACTACAGCCTGAAATTCTAGGAAACTGCTTGGCGTGGTGTGGCTAGATGTCTATGACCTGTATTTGGCTAGTCTCTGTCCAATCCTAGTAAATCAGTGGCTTTGAACTGAAATCTCAGCTATAGAGATATATTAGCAACTAGGACACCTTGCCCCCCCATAGGCAACAAGTGGAAGAGGAGAATTCCACACTCCCACAACAGCACAACCAGGGTACAACCTTGGTGGGTCCCCAGGTGATCAGCCCAGGTCAAGAGTTCCAAACCAATTATCCTAGTTAACACAAACACCAATCATGTGGGAGAGTTCAAAAGGTCTTCAACATCTAGGCAGTAGGTGTCCACTGGCAGCTCAAGTGTAACTCACTCTGGTGCTCTGTGGAGTCAGAAAGGCCCACCCAGCAAAATAGTCCAGTGGGTCTTGTGCCTCCTTCCCCATCTTGCACCTCCGTCACACCCTGGCACTGGTAGCCCCATGGGGCTGTGGACCAGTTCCCTCCAATGAGCAAATGCACCAGGGATTGGGGCCTGCCAGAGTCCATGGGAAGTCAATGCCTTGGCCAAGCAACCACACTCTGCCACCAGCTGACTGGGAGAGTTTAAGTCTGATTACCTCAAACGTTCAATGGGAACTTGGGAGTGTTCCACCTGAGCTCATTCCAAACCAGAGGTTAACAAAGCAGCAAATGTTTTTTGCCCTCAGAGACTGTGCCTCTGCCCCTGCCTTTCTGCTTCTCTGGTATCCCTGCAATGCGAGATCTAGGTCCCTCTGGCAGTACACAGAATTAGGGTTGTCTCTTCAAAATTTTACCCTGGCAGGATCACTCTATTAATGCTGCTGCTAGATGGGAGGTGTCTCCACTCGGATTTCCATGCCTCAGTGGTTCCCGAGCCTCCCCCTGTTGTACGGAGACCCAAGCCTCCACCCACTGCTAAGTTGCTCTTTCTCAGAGCCAAACCAGATGCCTTCCCCCCATGCCTTTCTGCACTGTTACTGGATTCACAGTTACAGTGCAGCTGTGCTACCTCAGACCATGCAATGCTCTGAGTTAACAAAGAACCATGAATGTTCTGTTCTTTGCAGGTATTGATCTTCTAGACCACCAGAACAGGGGTAAGGGTGGACTGGGAGTTTAAAGGGGCAGAGAAAATATTTGTTCAACCTTCATACTGGACAAGAGAATGCCCAGGCTCACAGCAGGGACTCTCTGGAGAAGGAGTACTAACTTCCAGCAACTCACTCCCATGGGGCGAGAGAAGAGGATCTCAGTTCACTGCTCACTAGGAGAGATCACACAGCAAGTAAGCAAGCAAGCAACTCTCTTGAGGGAGGGGATGGACATGCATCCTCTTTGGACTGGATTCTGTACCTGGAATTTTTTTCCTTGGAGTTGCAGTCTTGATTGATACAATTATCAATCTCTTCTCTCAGCTCAGCCCCCACCCTTCAGCTTTTTTGGGTTCTTTCTGGCCGTTATCTCTCCTCTGGACAGGAGCTTCTCTTGAAAGCTGTCTTAAGTTGGCTATCATCCCTCACTCCCCTTTGCTCTTGGTGCATGTAAAATTGGATTTACGGAAAATAGCCAACCCAAGGTTTTAGCAGAACACAAGGCACATTCAAACAAAACAAATGAACAAACAAACAAAGCAATCAGACACAGAAACACACAATCAAAAACAAAAACAGAAACAAACAAAACCTCAAACAAACAAACAAAAAAAACCTCAAATAGCCTGATGTAAGCACTCTCAGCAATCATAAGAGAGAAGAACTCAGTGCCCATGGCCCAGCAGCCAGGGCACCAGCCACATACACCAGAGCTGGAAGGCTCAAACCCAGTCCAGAGCCTGCCAAACAACACTGACAACCACAACCCCAAAAACAGCTGGGTACTATGGCAGGCGCCTGCAGCCCCAGCCACCTGGGAGGCTGAGGCAAGAGAACCGCTCAGCCCAAGAGAGCTAGAGGTTGCCATGAACTGCAATACCACAGAACTCCAGTGAGGGTGACATAGCGAGACTCTGTCAGAAAAAAAAAAAAGAGAGAGAGAGAAAAGGGGGAAGCAGAGAAAAAAAAAAGTAATAATAAAATTAAAAAGTTTTCTTAACAATAACTCCTACAAGAAATAAAAAAGGAGGGAAAGCAAAAAGAATGTGCAAAGAGAGAAAGGCAACAAAACTTTTACATATCTATATATATTACATATATGTGACTATGTATATGTCATAGGATTGACTTTAGTAGGAATATTTCTGTTGCAATATACTTTCTGAACACCAGGTGGCGCGGTGAGTGGTTCCCAGGCTTATACCTGGCTCCCAATTTAGGGGGTTTTTTTGTTTGTTTTGTTTTTTGAGACAGAGCCTCAAGCTGTCACCCTGGATAGAGTGCTGTGGCATTACAGCTCACAGCAACCTCCAGTTCCTGGGCTCAAGCGAGTCTCCTGCCTCCCAAGTAGCTGGGACTACAGGTGCCCGCCATGACGCCCGGCCATTTTTTGGTTGCAGCCGTCATTGTTGTTTGGTGGGCCCGGGCTGGATTCGAACCCGCCAGCTCAGGTGTATGTGGCTGGCGCCTTAGCCCATTGAGCCACAGGCGCCGAGCCTGGCTCCCAATTTAAATACTCTTAGTGTTTGCCTGATTATCCGCTTGGTGCCTCAACCCTGCTGAACTGCTAATTCCACCCATCTCAAAAAATCTTCACAGGCAGGTTTTCCAGATTCTCCCTACAACAGTTCCCGTGAAGTGCTGGAGGTCCTAGGCCAGTTCCAAGTGTGGAACAATTCTCTTTGGGTGAGACTCAAATTGCTGCACCTGGCCTGTGCAGAAAGGTGCCTGCTGCAGCCACCATCTCCCTAATTCCAAAACAATGGCCTCCTCCTATCTGGGAACTTTCCCATCTAAGTGTCTCTCCCAACACCTAACCCCAGTGGTGCCAAACTAGATGGCACCCCACTCTGGCTGCCTAATTCTGCTTGGGAGTCCACACTTCACCAATCTTTCCACACACTACCTAGTTTTCCCATGAACTGGGAACTGCAATCCTCCATGGTAGGGCTAGTTGCTGCCACTGCTGCCCACAGCCACTGCAGCTGCAGGGCAGAACTTTTCCTGGCAGTCCCTGCAATACCAGCTAATACTCCAAGTCCAGCAATCCACCACCTAGCAGGACACTCCAAACTGACACTCCACAACAATATTCCACACCAAGAACAATCTAGCCCACTCACTGTCACCTGTTGCTCCAGGAGAGCTGAGCTAAACATACGTCCCATCTACCATCATGCTCCACTCTTCTCTTCTGATTTTAATGCCTTTTGTTTCTTTTTCTTGCCTAATTACTCTGACTAGTACTTCTAGTACTATGTTGAATGGAAGTGGTCAAAGACAGCATTGTTGTCTTTTTCTTTTTTTCTTTTTTTTTTTTTATTGTTGGGGATTCGTTGAGGGTACAAGAAACTAGGTTACACTGGTTGCATTTGTTAGGTAAAATACCTCTTACAATAGTGTCTTGCCCCCAAAAGGTGTAGCACACACCAAGACCCCACACATCTTCTTCCTTCCCTCCCTCTGCTCTTCCTTTCCCCATCCCTCCCTCCTTCTTTCTCTCTCTGCTCTCCCCTTTCCCCACCCCCACCGTGTCATTGTTATTAATTGTTCTCATATGAAAATTGAGTACATAGGATTCATACTTCTCCATTGTTGTGATGCTTTACTAAGAATAACGTGTTCCACTTCCATCCAGGTTAATACAAAGGCTGTAAAGTTTCCCATTTTTTAATGGCTGAATAGTATTCCATAGTGTACATATACCACAGCTTGGTAATCCATTCCTGGGTTGATGGGCATTTAGGCTGTTTCCACATTTTGGTGATTGAAATTGAGCTGCAATAAACAGTCTAGTGCAAGTGTCTGTTTGATAAAAGGATTTTTTCACTCTGGCTACATGCCCCGTAATGGGATTGCAGGATCAAACAGGAGGGCTAGCTTGAGTTCTTTGAGGGTCCTCCATACTTCCTTCCAAAAAAGTTGTATTAGTTTGCAGTCCCACCAGCAGTATAAAGGTGTTCCCTTCTCTCCACATCCATGCCAACATCTGCAGTTTTGAGATTTTGTGACATGGCCCATTCTCCCTGGGGTTAGATGATAGCTCAGGGTAGTTTTGATTTGCATTTCTCTAATAATTATGGATGATGAAAACATTTTTTTG
Organism: Perodicticus potto; assembly: GCA_963574655.1. Lineage (NCBI taxonomy): Eukaryota > Metazoa > Chordata > Mammalia > Primates > Lorisidae > Perodicticus > Perodicticus potto. The sequence goes on from CAUYRH010053104.1 coordinate 18,078, forward strand.
TACATTTGTTAGCCATTTGTCTTCTTTAAAGAAGATTCTATTCATGACTCTTGCCCATTGATTATATAGGATTGTTGGCTTTTTTCATGTGTATTAATTTGAGTTCTCTAAAGATCCTAGTTATCAACCTTTTGTCTGATTCAAAATATATAAATGTCCTTTCCCATTGTGTAGGTTGACTGTTTGCTTTGGTTGTTGTCTACTTTGCTGTACAGAAGCTTTTCAGTTTAATTAAATCCCATTTGTTTATTATTGCTGTTGTTGTAATTGCCATGGTAGTCTTCTTCATGAAGTCTTTCCAGGCTGATATTTTACAGGGTTTTTCCTATGCTTTCTTTGAGGATTTCCATCATTTCATGCCTTAAACTTAAGTCCTTTATCCATCTTGAATCAATTTTTGTGAGTGGAGAAATGTGTGGGTCTAGTTTCAGTCTTTTACATGTGGATATCCAGTTCTTCAAGCACCATTTATTGAATAGGGAGTCTTTTCCTCCAAGGTGTGTTCCTATTTGGTTTATCAAAGATTAGGTGGTTGTAAGATGTTAGTTTCATTTCCTGGTTTTCTATTTGATTCCTAATGTCCATGTCTCTATGTGCCAGTACCATGCTGTCTTGACCACTATGGCTTTGTAGTACAGCCTAAAATCTGGTATGGTGATGCCCCCAGCTTTGTTTTTATTACTAAGAACTGCCTTAGCTATATGGGTTTTTTTCTGGTTCCATACAAAATGCA